>CAKOGW010000013.1:0-69771 GCA_934044485.1 Apeira syringaria | reverse complement strand
GCGTCAAGACAAAACGGCACCGCCGTCGAAATTATTTTTGTTACACTTACATAACAGCATATTCATTGTAGTGGAGTATCGATAAGTAAGTAGGTATACTAGCAAATGCGATCTTTTAATGACTGAACATTACGACATTTACGACGCGTAACGAATGACTCAGATTTCAAAAATATTCCGACTTATCTTAGAGAGAAGATCGAATATGAAATAATTTACATACGCGTTAACCAAATTCAGCATTTTATTTTAAAATTATGTCAAATGAATAACTATCTTCCAAGAATACTGGATTGTAATTCTGACGCACGTAGGGTAACTTTGTAGATATTATAATAAGATTTTAAATATTTATATAGAAACTAGAAAGTTGGAAATAAGGGAGCATTCCCTAGCTTTCTGTCCAATTATCGATACAACTGGCGCTGGATTAACGTCATTTACCTATAATACAAAAACAAGACAAATTTAATTCTTGAGGGGGACAGGGGCTATGATAATGTTTTTTTTTTTTTTATTGGGAATAGGCAGGCGTTTGACCACTATCTCACCTGATGTTAAGTGATGATGCGGTCTATGATGGAGCACGTCTGCCTAGAAGATACCTATTCACTCGCGACTTGAAGATACAAATAGATATTGGATATATATGGATCAAATATGCACGGAAAGAATAGTCTTAAAAAATTGCTGGATCTAAATCCTCGCGCTTTCTATGTACCTACCGTGCTCTAGCCATATCTTTATATATATATAATTCTACTGTACGAGTGTTTGTCACTGAACTCCTAACGGCTGGACCGATTTGAATGATTTTTTATGTGTGCGTTTGAGTAGCGCCCTGGATGGTTTAGATTCACAAAAAACAAACACCTTGAGCTGCATACAGGACAACGTCTGTCGGGACCGCTAGTTTTTAATATAATAGTAGGTAAACGATGCTGCCAATCTCAATCATCATACGACTGGATTTTTTGGTATTGTGCAAGAATTATATAAATATTTTTCGTCCTCTACCAAAAGATGGGATTTAGAAAAAAATATGTAATAAATCTGATCTTACAAACATTGGCTGAAACAAGATGGTCAAGCAGAATAGATGCTATCAAACCGCTGTTTACAAATCGAATACTTAATCAAATTGACGTGTTTAATAAGGGTTCCGTACCTCAAAGAGAAAAAAAACGGACCCATATAGGATCACTTTGTTGTCGTCTGTCTGTCTATCATATAATAAAACTGTAGTGGTTGAATTTCTGTACAATGAAATGAAATACTAAAAACCGAGACAGGTGGATGTAAGAAGTGAAATAGAACTTATTAAGATTTGTATTGATTCTCTGTTTATCTGTCTGTTTGTACGGGCTAATCACCGAAACAACTTGACCGATTTAAATTAAATTTTGTTAGGTGGAAGCTTTCCTGATCAACATATAGAATAGGTACTTTTGATCCCGGTAAACTAAAGAGTGGCGAGTATTGGCAAATCCCCCTATATGGGGCAGGCTTATGTCCAGCAGTGAACGTCCTATGGCTGCAATGATGAAAACTAAAGAATTCTTGTGGAATAATTAAAAAACTGTAATTAATTAAACAGCTTTGTATACAATAACTTATAAACTTAATTAATTTAGTAAAATTTGGTATGCTGATACCTTATGTTGCGGGTTAAACAATGTATATCTATATATTTATAATAAAACTGTAGAGATCGAATTTCTGTACAATAAAAAAAATGTTAAAACCGGAGTCAGGGATAAGATAAGGTAAGAAGTTAAATAGAACTAATTTAGATTTTTTAAATTGTTTTGTTTCTCTGATTGTTTGTAGGGGCTAATCTCCGAAACTTGTTGAATGTCGTCTATAAAGAAGCATTATAAGGTACTACTACTACTACTAGCTGCGCCCCACGGTTTTACCCGCGTGGTGATGATTGATGTTGATGATGATGAAAAGTAGCCTATGTGTTATTCCAGGGCCTGAAGTATGTACATACCAAATTTCATCCAAATCTAGCTGCGCCTCGTGGCTTTACCTGCGTGGTGATGATTAATTATGATGATGATGAAAAGTAGCCTATGTGTTATTCAAGAACCTGAAGTATCTTCATACCATATTTCATCCAAATCTAAGTGCGCCTCGTGGTTTTACCTGCGTGGTGATGATTGAAGATGATGAAAAGTAGCCTATGTGTTATTCCAGGACCTGAAATATCTTCATACCAAATTTCGTCTAAATCTAGCTGCGTCTCGTGGTTTTACCTACGTGGTGATGATTGATGATGATGCTGATGAAAAGTAGCCTATGTGTTATTCCGGGACCTGAAGTATATCTACATACCAAATTTCATCCAAATCCGTCCAGCCGTTTGAGCGTGATTTTTTTTAAAATTTCTTTCCTTGTGTAAATGCGTATTGTTTTATTCCTTTTAATACTTATTTTTAAGCCACATTAAATGTTAAAATTAACTATTGACAAAGTTTGTTTACAAAACAATTTTATGACAATATATTTAAACTTTTGCTAAGAGACACAAAAAAAAATTTCGACATTGCAAAACGACAAGAAGATAGAATCAAACTCTTCATTTAGGAGAATATCTTCATAATGAATCAAATCTTTTTTAGAAACCCTAACTTAGTAGTTTTAATCTACTTTGCAAGAACACATTTAATGGGTCTGACAAACGTTTTTTTCTTTTACATGCCTACTAAATCTACAACAAATTACAAGAAAAGTATTTTTTTCCTTTTTCATATCTTAAAAAATGGCTGAGATATTTACGATTAAAGTTCGTATTTGTGTATGCGTTTGCAGTTGTGATTTCTCTCGCAGAACTATCCAAAATGCATGGAACCGCTTCCAAGAGACCGGCAGTGCTGCCAGCAGGTAGAGTTCGTATGCCGTAAGATTCGGGATCGTACATAGACATATACTTTATTTTGTGACAAAAAACATTATAAATAAGCACAATCTCTTTTAAATTATATCAAATTTGTTTTTTGTCACAGCCCCAAATCAGCATAGTGCTGGTAGCAACCAGCGCTGGTCTTCCTTTGGGACCGGCAAGTGACGTCACGCACGAAATAATATTTTAAAGCTATTATATATACTACATATATATACATATTATTATATATATATATATATATATATATACCTACTATATATACACTAAATTACAGGAAAAAAAATCAAGCAAAAAAAGAATATTTTTTTTTTTTTTTTAATTTATTTATTAACATTCACACAAGGTCTTCAGGTCCCAAACTAGGCAGAGCCTGTACTATGGTCACCTGATGACTGATATATATACTTATATATATATACACACCCAGACACAGGTCAAACAGACATGTTCATGCACACAAATGTTTGACCTGTCCGGGAATCGAACCCGGGACCAGCGGCTCAGAAGGCAGAGTGCTACCAACTGCGCCAACCGGCCAGTCAATAAAAAAATATTAATAAACAAAACACGTCTCGCCTTTTTGGTGCGCGTAAAAAAATCTCTTTAGTTAAGTCTAAAACATGTATACTCTGCAGGTTCCTTATTGGAGGCGGTACAGTAACAGCCCGTAAGTTACATCCTCACCCACGGCTGACAATGAGTATCCGTGTCAGTGCCCAAGCTATCCCTAATGGGGTATTATGTTATATTACATTAACAACATGCTATGCGGAACTTAAGTTCAAATTAATTGAAGGAAAAAATTGTGTGACTTGAACCCCAGAGTACAGAATACCGTCCAGTCGCTTTGTCCATCTAACTAAGCTATAGCAGTCCCTGCAATAGCGTCCGAACTTCTTCTGTCCTTTAACGTCTGACGGGTTCCCAGACAGCGAATCTGTCTACGGAGGGATTGCTATTCTTAGCGCCATCTACTTTAAATAGTATGAACTATTATTAGGACTGATAGACCAACATTACTGTTGATATCGTATCAAGTGAAGGCACTCTATTCTTAATCTAAGAGTTTTATGGTGTATTGAATTTACAACATGCTAGGTGGAATAACTTATGTTCAAATAATTTTATTATTTGACGGAAAAAATTCCATCCATAATCGATTGCACGAAGCCAAAGGTGACGATTTATTCAAGTTAAAGTGGCAGTGGGTAGAGCATATACATGCATACATTATTATGGCACGTGGCCACGCACCAGTAAACGGTTATGATTTTATTATACACCAATTATTAGATTTCTTAATATTCAATGTATTATTACTACATTTTATTATTTAAGTTCTTGAAATCACGAACGTCGTGATATGATTATCGCAATGGATGTGGGAAGGCACATGACAAAAGAAATTCAAAGGGTAACTAAGATTTGTCTTACCTTCAAAACAGACCACTTATAGATTCATTTCAGTCGATATACATGTACAACCCGGTCACAATATCTGTGCACCTGACCTCGTGACGTCATATCGGCGGTCTGGGTACGGTGTGAAAAAAAGTTTTTTCGAGAAATGTGGAGGTAAAAAAAAATTACTAACCTTTTCAAATCAATGTATTATTGATGAAGGGTTTGTTATTAAAAAACAATAATTTTGATTACAAAAACATTTATTATTATATTTTTATTATAGTTGGGATTTCTTTTTTTACAGCATAAAAACTATTGATGATATTTCTTTCGTATTGCGCAAATGTCAAAATCATCTACTTCGATGCGTTTTTTGTACTGTTTACGCTTCTTACCCGGTGTCGATAATTTTGGTTCTGGGTGGGTTTCTAAATTATTACTAGTACTTGGAGTCGGACTAGCGCCCGGCAAAGTAGGTGGTTGTACTTTAGCTTCATTTTTAATTTTCATTAGAGTCCTCTTTGATATCCCAGTTGCAGCACAGGTTCGTTTCACCACTTGGTCTACAGGTATGGTGTACTGTTTATTTGCTTTCTCCGATTCAAAAAACTTGAGCACTTTCAAGATTAAATTTCTTGATTCGCTGTGTATTGTTTTTCCCATGACTTCAGTTTAACAGCTACAACAATTTTAATAACAACCAAACCAGTCCAAACTTAACAGTAAACAGTCTAAACTGTATTATTGTTAAATAAATGTTACAAAACAAAACAACAACAAAGCGAAAATATCACAATTATCGGGACGTGTATCGGCAACGAAGATGCTAACCGTACGTCGCACCGGGGAGTGCGCGGAGAGGTGACAGGGGAAGCGGGAGAGGCGCCGCATTCCAGCGAGGTGCACAGATATTCTGACCGAGTTGTAACTAAGTAAGTGTAATTTTATGTGACTGCCTTATTACTCAATTCATCAAACAATTTCAATCAATCAGAGACTGAGTCAATGTTGCTTAAAATATGATCAAACGGAACGCCTCCAGAAATTCATGTCCTAATGTTGGTATGAGGTGAACATCGAGGGAATTCATTGTGGACTAGACTTTTATAAAAGTGGCTTTCAATTATCAGGCCGGTAAATACGGGGTCGGTAAAGCACGGGTCGGTAAATCACTGGCTGCGCATTATCGCCCGGTAGAATTTGTACCACCCTAGGAATTACCACCCTGATAATGCGCGGCCTGATAGCTCATGTACATGGCTTTGAAATATCTGGTCGCCAATTATCTGGCCGGTAATTCACAGGCCGGGCGTTATCTGATCGGTAAGTAACGTTTCCCTTTTGAAGCTTTTTCTCTATTTGTTTGCCAATTTTGAATTTTCATCTTATTTACTTTCACTCTAATCGCTTATGACTAAAAGTTTTTATTTCGTTCATGATTTTGTATCGCGCTATAGGATTTTTAATTTCAGTTATAATTCTCGTTGAGTTTACAGATGACTCTTCTGAAATAACTTATGAATGTGTTATTTTTTGTATTTGTATCGAAATAATAAACAGAGATAGTGACTCCTTTATCATAGTTATAGTTTTAAGTAATAGACTAGTATTTTGAGATAATAGACTCAGTTTTGTTTCTAACTTAATAACATATTAGTTTGTGCATATTGAGTGGTGTGAAGACAGTGAATTTTCTTTGCGATTAAATTTTAATTCAGTACGAGAAAATGGGAAGAGGACACAGAACGTGTGAAATTTGTGGCTTAAAGGAGATCCATACTACTGAAAAATTACTTTTTTCCAGATTCCCACTGGATCCAACCCGGTAAGTTACATTTTGGCTTATACAATGTACAAGTAATCATAGATTTGATCTAATCATCTTCAAACACAAATCAAATCATTTATTATGCAAAAAATGGGTACATTTCAAGGTAGTCTGTTTTAAAATTAATTGCTCACCATGTCTTAGCCTATTAAGGCACGCAAGATAGAAAACTGCTTTCAATAATATTAATTGTTATTACATAGTGAGAAAAAATAATTAACGAAAATTCACAACATTCCGCTTTACTAATTATTAAATTATATATTATATTATTATTAAACATAAATATAAAGTCAAACTAAATTAATCTACATCATTACAAATTCATTTTAATGTCATTAAAAGTCATTTATCAATATTCTGCTTTTCTAATTATTACATTGTATTATAATTAAACATAAATATAAAGTCAAACAGAGTTATTCTACATAATTACAAATGCATTTTAATGTCATAAATTAAGTCATTTATCTATTTTCTAAATATTCGTTAATACTATAATAACATTTATCGCTAAGGAATGATTTTAGTTTATATGCAAACAAGGATTTGGTCTCTCTAATTGACAAAGGCAAGTTGTTGTAAATTTTAACACCCATACAATAAATACTACTTGAAAATAGTTGAGGTCTTGCTTTTATATTGTACAGCTTACCTTTGTTCCTAGTACTTTTGAGTGTATCATATTTGCGAAGTTCAGATCTAACCATAAGAGCTGCCTCCAGGATGTAGACTGAGGGAAGTGTCAAAACTTTAAGATTTACAAAGTGAGGCTTACACGAGTCAGTCTGGTAAATGCCACAGATAGCCCTAATACATCTCTTTTGTGCTCTGAGGACTACATCTTTTCCCGCTGAGTTACCCCAAAATAAAACCCCATATCTCAAGATAGATCCCCCATTGGCATGATAAGCAGTTAGTAGGGTGTCAACATTAGTTACTTTTCGAAGCATATATAGAGCATATGCACATTGGTACAGTTTGTTAAGAACCTGTTCAATGTGCGCGTGCCAAGTGAGATCCGAGTCTATATGTAATCCAAGGAATTTAGTTATATCTGTATTAGTGATTGTCTTACCTTTGTATTGTATATTTAATGACAGAGGCCTGACATTTTTATGTTTAAATGTCATGTACAAAGTTTAATCTAAATTAATATTTAGGTTGTTTCTATTTAACCAGTCAATAATATCTATAAGCGAGTTATTAACTACATTTTCACGTCCTTTAGTATCATTTGTAAAGAGTGCCGTGCTATCATCCTCGAATAAAATCATGGGGTAAGGTGTGAACACAATGAAATATTAGGCACTAACAGAATATATATTGTTAGACTACTTTATATAAGTAAATTAACTTAGCTACAGTATAATGTATATGTAGTATATCATAATCTCAGCCATAGAACGTCCACTGCTGGAGATATGCCTCCCCCATTGATTTCCACAACAACTGGTTGGAAGCAGCCCGCATATGTAGTACCTATATATAATATTAATATATTCCAAGAACCATTTTAATACTGATAGTTATATCAGGATAAGTCTGTTAAGGGCTCTGTAGCAGGTGTGAGACAGCATAACTTAATTATTTAATGTCTTGGAATGATAAGCGCAGTGCAGTAACATGCATAATGTTGACGACAAGTGTAACCCGAATTCTCATATAGATGATTCAGTCCCATTGTACAATAATTAATTCTGAACTAACTGGAAAGAAACATTTCCTATGGAATGGAACCTATAAATATAAAAAAAAAATTGTTATGACTGACTATAGTCATACATACACACTAAAAAATTTTAGGAACAGTATGAGTTTTTTTCTGAATACTAGAAGTTTCAACATTTTGGTGTTCTCTATACATTTTACTACAGTGGTGCTAGCAGATGCCAACAGTACTACAATGAATGTATGGAAGTTCATAAATGTAGTCATAGTTCACCTGTGGAAGCATTGGCTGTGAAATTGATAGATGCTGGCTTGATCCCCACTTAAGGGGATTTCCCCACTTTCACCAAAAAACATAGTGTGTTCTGGTATCAAACCTTGAGAGCCATTATACATTATAGGTCTAGCGTGGTTGCATCTTAGACCACATCGTCACTATCAATTAAAATAGTGGTCAAACCTAAATCTATTCAGCATAAAATAAAACTGTGGCTTTGTAATAGGGATTCAGTGGCACCCATATAGGTATGAAATCCTATAAATGAAGTCAGCAATACTTGTATGCATATCACTTACTTAACTTTATATGTATTTTTTTTTATAAACTATTTTACTTTGTTTAAAATGAAACCTTTATTGTTTTAGTAGGCACCTAGAGAGTCTTTTTATGCTCTAAGAATCTATTCAATTATTATTTTCCTTTGTTTTCAGATGTCGGGAGTGGATCAAAGCTGTTGGTAATGAAGAGCTAGTATACTTACCAATTGAAAAACTACATGTGCAGAGATCTGTTTGTGGAAATCACTTTGAAAAAAGATGTTTTAACACAAAGGGAAGTCAGCTCAAGAGGCATGCAATTCCAACATTAAATTTGATGGTGTCACCTCTCACGGAGTGTCAGTTGACCGATTTTCCACAACGTGTGGACAGACAAAAAAGGTAAGTTAAGTATACGTGTACAAAGTGAAAACTAGTAATGTGAAGTTTATTGCTTTTACTTGATAAAAATTAAAGCATGCCACAGGTTCCATATTATAATAGTTTAGTAGCCATTGTATCTGTCTGTGTCTGTAGGTATATAGTATTCTAATGAGACAAGTTCTAGATAAAGTTCAAAACGTTTTATTTAAAAAAAGCAACTAACGCCTTGATTCTTTAAGTCTGACATCTCTCGCTACACTTTCTGAGAAAAACTAAAACAATTGTTAATTAAGCTTTTAAAATATATGAATTCATGACATCATTTCAGATGGGCAGCCCGTGGCAGGGCCATCCACAAGCCCACAAGCAGGACTTTCCCTTGTGGAAGAGTCTCATAAAGGTGTGTACAGTGATTTATTTGGCAGGCTAATTTTTATCCTTTCACCGTCCATATACAGACCTGGGGGCCATATGCCTAAAAATATTGCTTTCACTATTGATATAGTTTTCGACTTTCTCTCTGTCTTTTCAAACATAAAAAAAACTAAAACAATTGATTAACTGTTAATAAATCAATTATATAATTATTTTACTAATAATGAGGTTTTTTCTTATTACACTCAGACCCCCGCACTAGGATTCTCTGTATCGCGGGAGGCATGGACACACAAATATCTAAGTCCCGGGACAAACATCTGCACTCATCGCACAAATGTTTGCTTGCAAATGGGTCCCAGAGACACAGAAGTCATGTCAATGACACTAACCACTGCGCCACGGCGACCTTCAGAGTTCATTATTGAAGCTATCTTAGGTTCGAAAAGACGGAAATAAAGTCGAAAGCTAAAGCAATATTTTTAAGCGGATGACCCCCTGTCGCAGACTTCTGTACTAGACAGACTTACAGTTATAATTGGATCAAAACCTAATTTATGTTGAAATAAAAATAAAAAAATATTTTATTTTTGACAGAAATTTAAAGCAATGACATTGTTTAATCGATATGCTTTTTATTTAACTAAGTATAGCCATTGTAAGTAGGTATTTCTTTATATGTTTGTATTTAGGATGTAATGGATCTTAGATGGATAAAAAATTTGCGCAAAAAATTATACATTTAATCATTTCAGATTGGCAGCCCGTTGCAGGGCCATCCCAAGCAGGACTTACCCTTGTAGAGGAGTCTCAAAATAGTGGGCACAGTGAATTATTTGGCAGGCTAATTTTTATCCTTTCATGGTTTGATACAGACCTATTGTAGACTGCTGTATTAGACAAGGATTATATAAGGACTTTAGTGGTACAAAGAAAATTGTTAATTATTGTACTTACTAGCTGCGTCCCACGGTTTCAACCGCGTGGTGATGATTGATGATGAATATAATGATGATGAAAAGTAGCCTATGTATTCCTATTCCCGGAATTGAAGTATCTACATACCAAATTTCATCTAAATCCGTTTTACCCATGTGGTGATGAAAATAAACCTATGTGTCAATCCAGGGTATAAACTATCGGTGTTCCAAATTACATCAAAATCCGTACAGTAGTTTTTGCGTGAAAGAGTAACAAACATACATCCATACTCACAAACTTTCGCATTTATAATATTAGTAGGATGGCTGATAAATAATTTATCATTGTTTTGCAGACCAAACAACATCTCATAAAAGGCCTGGTGAACAGCTTGAAAATAAAGAAAAAAGAAGAAAAACAAGCGCTTTACATGAGAAAGCAAGTGAGTATAATATGTTCTAACATTTAAATATTACTTGACCTACTTATAAAAAACGAGGTTATCAATTTGACATATGTGTAAGTATGAAAACATATTGAAACTTCAATGTTTTGACATAAATATGATATAAGTTGTTAAGACTTTACAAGTACAGACTTAACAAGACTACAAGATGCATAGGTGTACCTGTCCTATTATTAGTTCATACAATTAAAGGTAGATGACGCTAAGAAAAGCATCACATCAGATATAAATTATGAAGGAATAAACTCGGATGGCTAGTGGAGTGCTACTTTACACAGGACAATATTCTGTAGTTTTGAAGTAGAATTAGTAAACGAAGAATGTTTCCTTCAAATATTTGGACTTAAGTTCCCTATAGCATGATGATAATACAATAAACCATAAAACTCTGGTATATGCACTGTGTGTGTATGTTTAAACATACGTTTGTACATACATTAATTTGTCTGTAACCATTAATACAATTGTGATCATCATTTTATTAGTTATTATTATTAATTAATTACATTATATAAATATATTATAAAATTGTGACCGTATAAATGATTCCTTTTGTTAGATTCAGTATACCTCAAGGTTACTTCAAGTCAATTACTTTCTTAGTTATACTCAACTGATAAAAGGTATCTGCTAAAACACCTCTCTGCCACTTATGAAGATTTTACAACTCTAAAATTCAAATTCAAATCATTTATTTGCTAAGTACAGGAGTTCAATGCAGATGTTGTTACAATGTATAATTATTGTGCCGCTATACTTAATCCTTATTGGATATGCAAATTAACAGGTTAAGAATTAGTAAATTAGTCAATAGGTAATACATTTCATGTCAATCTAATTCTATACAATGGTAATAATAATAATAAGACATTTAAACAGTCATTAATAGAATGTCATACTTAAAATCTAATATAAATATACTTACACATTGCGTCGTAGTTATTCGAGTTATTAAGTTTAAGTACATTATAGTTCATATATTTTTGTCATCTAAGTATTCTTGGATCGTATAGTACGCCTTTTCCATCAGTAATTGTTTTAATTTCCTTTTGAAAATAAACAAAGAACTAGTTTCTTTTATCGATAAAGGTGCATTGTTATAAATTTGAATTCCCATTTTAAAAATGCTTTTGCTGTGTAGTTCTGTTCTAGATTTCTCGGCACATAATTTAGTGTTATGTCTAGCACTTCGAAGTGTTTTATACTTACTGATATCAGTCCTTATTAGGAGAGATGCCTCGTAGATATACAGTGAGGGTAGGGTTAAAATCTTAAGGGTTTTAAAGTAGGGCTTACATGACTCTGTCTGGTGTAATCCGCATATTGATCTAATGCATTTCTTTTGTGCTCTGAATGCTGTGTCTTTCTCAGCGGCATTAGCCCAGAAAATAACACCATATTTTAACAGAGATCCCGCATAAGCGTGATAAGCTGTCAATAAAGTGTCCATATTTGTCACTTTTCTCAGCATGAATAGTGCATATGCGTACTGGTTCAATTTAGTACAAACATATTCGATATGAGGCCTCCATGTCAAAGAAGAATCAATATAAATTCCTAGAAATTTTGTACAAGTTGTCAATTTTGAGATTGTTTTTATTTAGCCAATGAATTATGTCACTAATAGATTTGTTAACTTCATACTCATGACTGTCATTATTGTTTGTAAAAAGAGCCGTGCTGTCATCCGCAAATAAAACCATTGGGTGTGATATACAATTAGGAAGATCATTGATATAAACAAGAAACAAGAACGGCCCCAATATACTTCCCTGGGGTACTCCATGCTTAACTGTTCTAGGCTCAGAGAAATATATATTTTCTATTTTAGTTTGAGGACAGATTCTTGTAATCTTAGTATATTGTTGTCTGTTATTAAGATAAGATTTTAGAATGCTTAAAGCGTTGTCTCGTATTCCATAGGTTTCTAGTTTTAGAAAAAGCTTATTGTGATGTACATGGTCGAATGCTTTTGTCATATCCATATATAGAGCCATTACCTGTTTCCTGTTTTCCAGCCCCGTCATGACATTATGCAAAAATTGGTATATGGCCGTATTTATAGATTTTCCTCTCCGAAAACCTAACTGATTATCGACAAAAATGTTATTTATTTCGAAATAGTTACTGAGATTGTTATATAAAACTTTTTCGAATACTTTTGCTGTAATAGGTATAAGTGCTATAGGTCTGTAGAAACGCATATCTTGTTTATCTTGTTTCTTAAAAATTGGCATGACGACAGAGATTTTCAATTTGCTAGGAAAGCTTCCACATTCTATGCATCGATTTATTATGTGACTAATAACTGGCGCTATATTATGAGAGACACGCTTCATTACTTTTGTGCAAATCTCATCATATCCTGTACTGTTACTATTTTTCAAGGAGTTTATTATTCTAACAATCTCATAGGAGCTAGTCGGATTCATGAAACAGGAATTAGATTTTTTATATATCAGAGTGCTGTGTTAAATTATCATCGTAGTCAGTTAAAAGTCCATCAGTGAAAAAAATATTAAATGTCTCTGCTATCAATTTAGGGTCAGTAATAGTTTTATTATCGTGCTTAATTATATTTATTTCTTCAGGAGGCACATTGTTTTTGTACTTATTTATTATTTGCCATACAACTCTTGATTTATTTTCGGCAGTTTGTATATGGTAGTTATTTTGGGCTCTCTGAGTAAGCTTAATAATATTTCTAAATCGTTTTGAGTATTTTTTAAAAATATCTCTATCCACATCTGATCTAGAAAGTCTATATTTCCATAAAAGTTGTCTTTTTCGAGTGGAGCACGTTTTTATGCCTTTGCTTATCCATTTGGTATTTTTAGAGATAGGTATTTTTATTTTTATTAATGGAAAGCATAGGTCATAGAAGAGTTTAAATATTGTGTAAAATTCATTGAAAGCTTCCTCGGGATTTACAATATTATATATATCACTAAATGTCAGGTTTTGCAAGCATTTTTCAAATTTATTTATGTTTTCTTCACTGTAATCTCTTATTAATTTAAACCAGTACTTAATTGAGCAACTCTTTTTCACCGGACAATAGAGAATTTGGGCAGTATGATCAGATAATGCCAGTTCCAGAATCTTCGATTTAGCACCTCTAATGTTATGTGCACAGTTGTCAAGGCACGTTTTGCTTTGGAGTCGTGTTGGTTCTTTGATTGATAGCTTTAAATTAAAGCTTGCTAGTACTTGTTAAAACCGTCTAGATGCTGTAGAGCTTATCAAATTATTTATATTAAAGTCTCCACATATTACCAATTTTTTACCTCTAAAACACTGATTAGTGAGCAGACTATCTATACGATCAAGAAATACATTTACAAATTCCAATTTATGTTTTGGAGATCGATATATACACACAATAATAATTTTATATTCTAGTAGTTCCACCGCAGAACATTCAAAGAAGTTACTAATGCTGAGTAGATTAGCTTCTTTTAGTACCTTAAACTTGTGGTGACTACGTACCAAAATGCATGAATGCTCTCTAGTCTGTTTTGTTAGGCTGTAACTATTGTAACTTCCTTGAAATTGAAATTTTAAATATTTCAGTTTCACTACCAGTAAAAACGTTCTCCGTTCCCTCGTGTTCCCAGAGTTGCAGAGGACAGTCATCTGAAGTTGGTATGTATGAATAATATAATCTAAGAATTTTAATACAGTAATTATTTAATTCATTTAATTACACTCTAATCTTATAAAGACGAAAGTTTGTCGTTTTTTCGTTTGTATGTATGTTACTCCTTCATGCCGAAACAACTGAACGGATATGAATGAAATTTGGAATGAAGATAGCTTATACCCTGGAATAACTCATAGGTTCGGTAAGATAATTGAGGTGGAAAAACCTTAGTCCACGCAGGTAAAACTGCGGGGCGCAGCTAGTAAGCTTATAAAATAGGAAACTTGGAACTGCATATATTTTGAAACCATACCACAAACTTATTGTTCGTGTTGGTATATATATACCAACGGTTGGTGTATATTCCATGGTACCATTTATGGTGTAATAAAAGTGAATTCTAGTGAAATGCATCGAAAACATTTTAATTACTTTATTGCAACTAAATCAAGCCTTACAAAGGTAGTATTACATTCTCTAGGATCCAGTCTGTCCGCCTCGTGTGAGTCGGTGGATGTCTGCGCTACCCGTCCGTCTGTAGTCTTGCTTCGAGAACCAAGCCATCTACCACCTACCTAGCCTGCCTACTGCCGCTTCAACTGCAAATCCACTAGGTCGAAATAAAAAACGTAGGTACCTATAGCGCCGGTGACTCGTTTTTGTAAGGAACTCATTTCTGATTCAATCGCGAAAAACCCTCGATCATAGCCCTCTATAGGTCGCTGGTCTGATAAATATCATTAATATTTGCTCTTACTTTTCTATAACGACCTATGCATGTCTACATACCTACCTATGTAGACACTTAATAATATTTCCTGTTTGCAGATACCTACTTCGGTTGGGAGCGGGTGCGAGTGAGACCGGCAGTGCCTGGCTTCAACATCTACCTACGTACTACTGCACCTTCTACACACAGGTAGGTATGAACTACTTGATTGATATATTTTCAGGTGGCTAGTAGCAGTCAGGTTTCATGTTTCACATTGGGTAGACAATCGTTTTCTCTGAAATGACAACTCACAAAATGAAAAGACAACAAAGAAAAAGCTTTGTACCTATGTACAGCTCAGTGCGAGCGGTGACGGCGCGACTCGTGTGTGTGACCGCCGATTAGTAGGTAGGTCTACATAATCTTGGCGTGAAATATTGATGGAAAAAAATCGACATTTGTTTTTATTTGCCAAAATGAGTTTCTGTTCTCGTGTTAATGTGTAATAACAGTCGATTATGAACGGTTATAAGTGTCCGAGTTATAAGGAACCGAATGTAGGACAATGGAATTAAATTAAATAGCTCAAATGAAAAATCCTTGAAGTAATATAGGTATCAGTCGATTGCTTGTACGTAGGTACTTACGTAGTAGGTTATAAAGTGTTTTGATTCAGTAATGTATTAGGTGCTTACAATACAGAATCAGAAGAAAAGAGGAAATAATTTCAAATTTTTGGCAAATATTTACATATTACGTACCTTAAGATCAGGGTGTTTCCGTGTGATATAATAATACGATGTGTTGCTATTACGCACTGTTTAACCCCCGCCCGACGCAGTGCTCTTATAATATAAGTTTGTGGTGGTTCTGTGGCATCGTAGTTTCTAAACGAATAGACCGACTTTCGTTCGGCGTGGAAACGTAAAAAACCGGCCTATTGCCAGTCGGACTCGCGAACTAAGGGTTCCGTACCGATGATCTATAAAAATGGCAAAAAACATGCCTGTTGTACTGTACAGGTCAATGATATTATATGTTTATATGAGGTAGATGTCGCACAAGAGCGCGGAAACTGAGGTGGCAAAATTAAGTCAATTGTAGTAATTTTCATTACGACGCGTATTTCAAGCGCAAGTCTAAACATATAGCTATCCTTTTCTATATTATTTGTACCGTATTATCTGTCGCAGTAAGCATGTTTATGTCGTAAAGGAACAAAATCTGAGCACCGCGCAGCATGAATATACGTCATCTTTAGTTAAACATCATTGGTACAGGTATCTACAAAATGAGTCTGCTTTCGCCACTCGACGGGAGCGGACGTGTGTAGGTGTCTCCACGCAAAAATTCTTAAAAATTGTAAATTCCTTCTTTTGTGGTTATTTTTGTGTTGGAGTGTTTAGGAAGTGTGCGCCTATAAGGTGGCACGGTTTTGGAGAGGGTTGCCCCAAGGGTTCCCCCGCGGGGGAGTTGGGATGTTTGTTTTGTCTTGTTGTTTGAGTCGTTTGTTTTTATAGGTCGTTTTCGTTTGTTTTGTGTGTTTTCTGCGTTGTGAAAAATGCCAAAGCCATTAAGGGACGCTTCGGGGAAATTTCTCAAAGCCCCTTCTAAGGGCAACTGCCCGGAGGCCTCTCCCATCGACTCTGTTGATGGGGAGAATGTTGTGTTTTCGGACGCAGATTCAGCGGTAGGGATCGCGGCTATGCTGACTCAACGCAAGCGGCCGTCCTCCTCGTTCATCGTGCCTGGTCATTCAGAATCAGACACGGAGACCGAGGCGACGGCTGGCGCGAAGGTCAGCACTGCCAGGAGGGGCAGAGGAAGGAACGCGAAAGCGGGGCCTTCAAGGGAAGATTTTCTCAAACCTTCCCCCTTGTGCTCGGATAACGAGCTGGAGAAAGTCCTGATGAGCAGGGCGTTTAAGAAAGGAACGTCTGCTAAGGCCGTCGACTCTGTGACCGACACCGGAAGTGATTCCGAGGTCGCTTTCAGAGCCGACAACCTAAACGTGCTTAATGCACAAGAGTTGAGGGCACAAGCGGGCGGGCAGCTCGCTTGTATTTTAGAGGTTGCCAGAAAGTCTGGCAACCTAAAAGGTGAATATGTTGGCCGTCTGAAGAGGTCAGCGTCTCTCTTGAGGGATGTCGTAGACCTCCTCGCGGGTAGGAGTGAGGCCGAAGTAACGCGGCGCCTCAGAGGAGACAACTCCCGACTGCGCCTCGAGATTGAGGCGGCAAAGGTGGAGATTAAAGCGCTCCGTCGCGGCTTCTCGGAAGCCAAGGCGGACGCCGCCGCCGCTGCCGCTACAGCTGCCGCTGCTTCCAGCACAGCAAGAGAGGTGGCCCCTGCCACTGTGGTGGGAGTTGAGCTGGTCGAGGAGCTCAAGCGCTCCCTGGTGTGTACAGTTGGGGAAATTATAAGTGCGCGTTTGGCGGGTATCGAGGACCGCTTGTTGCCTGCCCCGACTGTACGCCCGCCTCTTAGGGCGGATTTGAAAAAGAGGGTGGCCGCTGCGCCGCCTAAAGCGACGCCCGCGCCGCCTAAAGCGACGCCCGCGCCGGCTGTTACTGCCGCTGCTGCGCCTGCGCCGCCCAAAAAAGCAGCGAGGAAAGCACCGAAACAGTCTGAATCGGTAGCTTCGCGTACTACCCCATCTACGTCGTCGGCAGTGCTGAATGCACCCACGGTAGCTGCCCCCTCCGCTGCTGTCCCTCAGGCTGATACCTGGGCGACTGTAGTGAGTAGGGGCAAGGGAAAGGGCAAGGGGAAGAAGTCCCCTCCCGCCCCGGCGCCTGTACCAGCAGCGCGTGCCCCCGCTGCTACGCCGCAAAAGAAGAAGAAGGGCTCGGCGCTGAAGACTCAAAAGTCCGCAGTCGTAGTTCTCTCCCTGCAGCCTGAGGCAGCGGGCAGGGGAGTGACATTCAGTGCCGTCATTGAGGCGGCTCAGGAGAAGGTCGATATCCACGGGTTGGGTATCGACCAGCTCCGCTTTAGGCAGACGGCCACAGGAGCCAGGAAGCTTGAGATTCCTGGCTCAGGCAGCGCCGAGAAGGCCGACAGGCTCGCGGAGAAGCTTCGCGAGGCCCTGTCGGAGGTGGCGAACGTCTCCAGGCCCCAAAAGTCCGCTGACTTGGACGTCACGGGCCTGGATGACGCGGCCACGAAGGAGAAGGTGGCGGCGGCGATCGCAAAGGCGGGAGGCTGCGACGTCGGCCAAGTTAAGGCTGGCGACATTCGTCGCGGCCCTGACGGCGTCGGCGCCTCACTGGTGTCCTGCCCGGTAGCAGCCGCGAAGGCGGTGCTACAGAAGGGCAGGCTCCTTATAGGTTGGAGTTCGGTGCGCGTGAAAGCACTTGAAGCGCGCCCGTTGCGCTGCTTCAAGTGCCTCGGGCTCGGGCACACGCGACCTCAGTGCCCGGAGTCTGCAGACAGGGGCGACCTGTGCTTCCGGTGCGGAAGCGCAGGTCATAAGGCGGCCGCGTGCGCGAGGAACATCCCGCGCTGCGGTATATGCGCAGACTCGGGGCGGCCGGCGAATCATGTGATGGGGGGACGCAGCTGCGCGCCCCCGAAGACTAAGGGGAGCTTTAGGACCCAAAGCTCCCCGGCCGCAGCACCTAGTGCCGCCGCCCCAGCCGTTATTCGTCCCTCTGAGGCGATACAGGAGGTTGTGATGTCCGAATAAATGGATCAAGTCGGACAACACAACCTCCTACAGACGAATCTGAACCACTGCGCCAGGGCTCAGGATCTGCTCATGCAGACCCTGGCGCAGTGGCAGATAGATGTGGCGGTCGCGGCGGAGCCGTACTATGTCCCCTCCCATCCATATTGGGCTGGGGACCTGGACGACTCCGTCGCTGTAATAGCGAAGGTAGGTAGTGCGCCCCTCACAGTTGAGGAGAGAGGGGCGGGCTACGTTGTCGTAAAGTGGGGAGAGTACGCGATCGTCGGCGCGTACTTCTCCCCAAACAAGACCGTTGCGGCCCTGGAGGCGTACCTGGACCTCCTCGCTGCAGCGGTCGGTCGTCAAGCGCCCCGGCAGGTCCTCCTCATGGGGGACCTCAATGCCAAGGCCCGAGACTGGGGCAACCCACGAACTGACGCTCGTGGTGAGTTAGTCAGGGAGTGGGCTGTCGCCAGCGGACTGACCCTGCTCAACATAGGGTCGGTCCACACGTGCGTGCGGCATAACGGAGGGTCCGTGGTGGACCTCTCGTTCGCCACACTGTATGTCGCAGCACGTGTCCGGACCTGGAGGGTGGAGTCGGAGGTGGAGACACTCTCGGACCACAAATATATACGGTTCGAGGTGTCCAACTCCGACGGGTTGGATGGAGGGCGTCGGCGCGTCGCACGCGCCGACTTGCCACGCTGGGCGCTCAGCCGCCTCGACCCGCAATTAGCGGAGGAGGCGGCGATAGTCCAAGCGTGGCTCGCAGGGCCCGCGCCCCCGGAAGTCGACGTAGCAGCTGTCCACTTCCGGGATGCGCTTACGGCCGTGGCCGACACGGCCATGCCGCGGGCCCGCTGCCGCACCGCTCGCCGCGCCGTGTATTGGTGGAGCTCTGAAATAGCAGAGCTCCGAGTGCAGTGTACGCGGACGCGGCGGCCCTACTTGCGAAGTAGGAGACGGCGGCACGGCCGCACTGATGACCAGCTGCCACCGGAACGGTTGGCAGCTGAGTGCCAGCTCTACGACGCCTACCGCGAAGCGACGGCGATAGGCCGTGCCAAAGAGGCGGCGCGGGCAGAGGTCCTGGAGGGCCTCGACAGGGACCCGTGGGGGCGTCCGTACCGGGCCGCACGCAAAAAGCTCGGCGGCCCGACGCCCCCCGTAGCCGAGTCCCTGGAGCCGGAGGTGCTCGAGCGCGTGCTGGTGGGTCTATTTCCCGACGCGGACCCCCAGCACGCGCCTCCCACGATGGTGCCAGCAGTTGTTGAGGAGCTGGCGCCAGCCTCCATCCCGCCAGTCACAGAGGCGGAGATGGAGGTAGCGGTGAGCCGTCTACGTAAGAGGACGGCTCCCGGCCCGGACGGAATACCGGGCCGGGTCTTGCGGATTTGCTGCGGTGTTCTGGGTGGAAGGCTTCGGGAACTGTTTGACGCGTGCCTCACGTCCGGACGGTTCCCGAAGCCTTGGAAAGTTGGGAGGGTGTGCCTGTTGCGGAAGGAGGGTCGAGATGCAGACTCTCCTTCCGCATACAGGCCGATTGTGCTGCTGGATGACACGGGAAAGCTGTTGGAGAGGGTGGTCGCTTCCCGTGTCATCCGGCACCTGAGGGGGACTGGGCCCGACTTGTCGGAGGCCCAGTACGGGTTCAGGGCGGGGCGTTCAACGGTGGACGCCCTGCTCTGGCTCAAGGGATGGACGCAGGAGGCGGTCGCAGAGGGGAACAGGGCGTTGGCAGTGTCTCTCGACATTGCCAACGCCTTTAACAGCCTCCCGCATGGGACCATACAGGAGTCACTCCGCTATCACGGAGTGCCCCTGTATTTGCGGAGGCTATTGGCCGACTACCTCCGGGACCGCGAGGTCCTCGTGGTAGGACGCGACGGAGTGAGGCACCGTCGCGTCTCCTGCGGGGTTCCACAGGGGTCCGTTTTAGGACCAATCCTGTGGAACTTTGGCTACGACTGGGTGCTGCGTGGCACGCTTCCCGCCAGTGTGCGGGTGGCGTGCTACGCGGACGATACCCTGGTCGTGGCCAAGGGGAGGGACCTCAGGGAGACGGTGCGCTTGGCCACGGTGGGAACGTCCCTCGTGGTCGACCGCATCCGTGCCCTGGGGTTACGCGTCGCTCTCCCCAAGACCGAGGCCCTGTTGTTCCACGGGCCTCGGGGGCGACCCCCGCCAGGAACACATGTGGTCCTGGAGGGGGTCGTTGTCCGGGTCGGGACCCAGATGAAATATCTGGGTCTCGTCCTGGACGGGAGGTGGGGTTTTGGGGCCCACTTCGCCAGTCTGGCCCCGAAAGTCGTGGGAGCCGCAGCCGCCCTGGGGCGACTACTGCCGAACTTGGGTGGCCCTAGCGCTACTTGCCGTCGGCTCTACTCCGGAGTAATCCGGAGTATGGGCCTGTACGGGGCACCTGTCTGGGCGGACGCCCTCGGTCGCGACAATAAGGCCCTGCTGCGACGTCCGCAGCGGGTCATCGCGACGAGGGCGATACGCGGTTACCGGACAGTGTCCTGGACAGCTGCATGCGTGCTGGCCGGAGACCCGCCCTGGGAGCTCCAAGCCGAAATCCTCGCCGAGATCTACAATTTTGTAGCGGCGAGGAAGTCGCGCGGGGAGCCCCCAGGGTGGGAGGAGGTGGCGCGCATGCGACGGCAAGCGCAGGCCGCCCTGTTGAGGCGGTGGTCGGAGGACCTGGCACCACCCGTCCCCGGCCAGGGGACGGTGGACGCCATCCGCCCGGTCCTCGGGAGGTGGGTAGGGCGGCGACACGGGTCGCTTTCCTTCAGATTGGTGCAGGTGCTTTCCGGACACGGATGCTTCGGAAGGTACCTGCATCGAATCGCAAGGAGGGAAGCGACCCCGGCTTGCCACGAGTGTGGAGCGCCGGAGGATACGGCGCTTCACACGCTGGAAGCGTGCACCGCGTGGGTCCCACGGCGGTGCACGCTTTCAGCGGTAGTGGGCCAGGATCTCTCGTTGCCGAGCGTGGTACGGGCCATGCTCGAGAGCGACAGATCCTGGCAGGCGGTGGCCTCCTTCTGCGAAATCGTGATTTCGCAGAAGGAGGCCGCGGAGAGGATCAGAGAGGTCGACGCCCTCGCTGATCCTCTCCGACGTCGGCGCACGGGAAGGAGGAGAAGGCGATTTGCAGATCGCCTCCTCGCCCCACCCGTGTAGAAGGGTCATCGGATGGGTTTATGGGCCCCATCCGACTCAATGGCCCTACGTGCCGGGGAACGGCTGAAGGTCTGAGATAAGCCGCTCTGTCTGCCGTTGGTCCGGTTGATGGCACCGGACCTTAAGCCGGGGCGGGATGGAAAGTACTTCCCCATCTCTCCCCGACAGGCTGCGTCTGCTCGCCGGGGTGGTTTGGTCGGTATGGGCCCGGCTTCTCTGGGTTGGAGTGTCCATTAAACTGAGTCCGACAGACGTCGCCTGTGTCCCATATGACAGGCGGAAGTCCGTAAAGGGATTAACCTCGTTAAAAAAAAAAAAAAGGTATCTACAAAATGAAATGGAAATACCATTCCTTCTCGGGCGGCTTGTCAGATGTATGCGAAGGAATAAAACGCTGAGTAGGTACCTATGTAGCGTGCAAGCGATTTAGTAGTGTGTGAGAATCGAGAGACTTTGATACTTACATGAGTTTTTAATATATTTTTTAAATACTGACTTTTTCTATGTATTATAAATGTATAAAACACGGGAGTTACTCACGTAATAAGTCAGAGAGTTCCGACTATAGTTTCAACCACATTCGGTGGTCTAAGTACTAGGCGAATCGCGACCGCGTCCGCGAGCGCCCCGTATTCTCCTTGAAAAAGACTACCGAATGTGGTTGAAACTATAGTCGGAACTCTCTGACTTATTACGTGAGTAACTCCCGTGTTTTATACATTTATAATGTGTCAAAACCACGTCAGTTTTAATAACAAAATTTTCTATGTATGTTTAGTATAGGTCATGTCAGAAACCACTAAAAAATAAAGTGCAATATGACACCAAATTTATGCTAATGAACTCAATATCACCTGTATATAATTATTTTATAGATAATCTTCAAAGTGAATATACATATCGGTAACTAAATATCCTGTGAATATTTCTAGTCTACTTGTCGCAACTTGTCTACTTGAGCAAAAACTAACAAAAAGAAATCAAGTTTGTTGTATGGTGGTAGCCCATTTTTAACCAACTTCAAAAAAAGGAGGAGGTTTCAATTCTACTCGCATTTTTTATTTATTTGTGTTTGTTACCGCATAACTTCCGACTGAGTGAATATCCCATTAAATCCCATTTAAATTTCATCAAAGTCGAACGAGCACTTTTCGAGTTACAAGTCTAAAACTGAAAAGTGCGTGCTTATACCTACACGATATTATAGTAGCGGATGAAGACATCGGTGAACATACCTACACCACAGTGACAATTGATCCCATGAGTAACGAAGGCCACTAAAAAGGGTGAAAAAAAATTTTTTCGAATAATATAGAATCGATTTCAACACTCAAAAGTGTGAAATAACTTGTCGAAGTCGGTACCATGAGCATAATATTTTGATATTAGTTACTTTTGAACTATCATGGTACCGACTTCAACAAGTTATTTCACACTTTTGAGTGTTGAAGTCGGTTCCATTTGTAGGTAAAATTTTTTGTTAGCTGCGCCAAGGGTAGGTATCTATGCGTCGCGTCGTAACGCATAATGTGTAGGTTTACTTTTATAGTGTCGGGAGCTATTTTTTTTTTACATATTGATTGTACGAAAGACATTATGATTGATGTTGCATAATATGGGTGTCAGAAAACCCCCTAGAACCCAATAATAATATCATCACTTCCCTTAGAAAAGCGGCGTTTCTAAACTTTTTTTTATTGGGAATAGACAAGCGTTTGGCCACTATCTCGCTTGATGTCAAGTGATGATGATAATGATAACTCAACTGTGTGACTCAACAATGACAACTCAGTTTTATATAAGTATATCTATTATGTATAACTAACGTGACCATTTATTTTTTTTGCCAGTGCGGGACATTTGCAGAATTAGATATTAAAAAAAAAGATATTAGTGTTTTACAAGATTTTTATTATAAAAGACAGAATAACACAATTTAATCAAAGCACTAAACACAAAATACCTAGTTAAATAAGCACGACTTTCTAAACCCCATTAGTGGCGTGAATTTATTTCCCCTAAAGTTGCAGTTCGTGTTGTCTCTTCGAGCGGGAAAAATACATTTTGAATAATCATTTCAACTGTTTGCAAAAGCGGGACTATGTCGACCTCGCTGGGGACACCGGGACAGTCTGTCTGAAAGCGGGACTGTCCCGCTCAAAGCGGGACGTATGGTGACGTTATGTATAACGGCTGTTGGTCTTCCTTTAAAGTAAATAAATAAATAAACTGAGTCGACTCGAGTCGGCTTAAGAGACCGAGAGGTAGAGTCGTTGGGTCACTGCTGTATTGTTGAAGAAGATTTCACATTATTAGTCTGGTCTTGTTTTGTACCTACGGTTATCTCAGAACTGGGTATATTATGAAATGATTGAAAAACATAGTTTAGCGTTTTGAATGATGATGCTGATAATGTTTTACAAATAATAGGTAGTAGGCAGGAAGGAGGTTGTCGCGAGGAATCGCGAGGAGCATCCCCTATATTTTAACAAGCATAGATTACACTAGGATAGATGTTTCATACCTAATAGAACAGATGGCGTTGTCGAAGCGTGGTAAGATACTACCACAGGATAGATGGCGCTTAATGGGAAGTACGGATTTGACTAAGGTACCGCCGGTGCTCTATTGGTCGACTGAGTAAAGGTAAGAAACACGTAGTGTCAGATTTGGACCAATGGACGAGCTTAGCTCTACAAAATGGAGTTGAGTCTGGGACATGCCGGTCCCGACGAAGGACAGTCTTGGCGTGGAAGCCGTACCGAACGGACGTTTGAGTAGCACCAGGGGTGCCTGTAGTCAAATAGAGTGAAGTGCGGTAAAGTGCAGTTAAGTTTGATCGAGTTAGTGAGTTAAGTGTCCAACGGGTAGTGGATAGGACACTACAGCCTGCATCCACCGATGGTCGGGATGCGGCTCACATGCTCGGGGCGAAGCAGAACCCTGGCCACCTACCAACCCGCCAGACGAGTCCAATGGAGGACAAGATGGCGTGCGGGCGAAGGGGAGGCAAACAGGGGAGTCGACGAGATGGCTGTAGGGTAAGCACGCCTGAGGCGCTGGTGTCCATGAGAGACAACCAACAAAGGTGCTGGTAAGTGCTTATACTCATTATTCCTAGATCTACATGAATCGTGTGGTGTAATAATGGGGAGACCAAGTGTGAAAAACTGTCAACCAATACTGAGTAGGTTCAGCCAGTGCTTTTCACGCATATCCCTGTAAAAAGAGATGTTTCTCCCTGGTAGTCGAACTTGGGTGATACCTGCATAGAAGATGCTGTTTACCCTCGAATTAAAATCTGGTGGGAAAGAGACAAGCAATAAATTTTACTTATCTGTATGCACAACAAATTCCTTAGCAAAATGCATTATGTGCAATACCTATGCATGTATTGGGTCCATGTGAATTTTCTACCGTATACAACAAGGAGGCCGTGGTGGTACCGGCATAGAATAGTACTCCGGCTCCCCCATCTCTTCCCGCGGGTGCCGTAATAGTCGGCTAAAGGATCACGTATCAGGAGGTGGGCAGCAGCGCCTTCTGAGGATAGGAAATTATACTGCGCTCGCCAACCCGCCTGCCAAGCGTGGCGAGAATTGGCAAATCCCCCTATATGGGGGAGGCACATGGCTGAGAGAAGATACAACGAGGAGTGTTCTGAAGAGCTCTTCAACCTTATTCCAGCACTATGGTTTTGCCATCGTACTAGCAGACACCGCTTGAAAGCTAATCTACATAAGTATTATTGTACTTAGTAGTTTGACTAAAAATGTTTACCAAAAAATGGAACTGACTTCAACACTCAAAAGTATGAAATAACTTGTTGAAGTCTGTGCCATGATAGTTCAAAAGTAATTGATATCAAAATATTGTGCTCATGGTACCGACTTCGACAAGTTATTTCACACGTTTGAGTGTTGAAGTCAGTTGCATTTTTTGTTAAAAAAATTTTTTTTCACCCTTTTCAGTGACCTTTGCTACTCACGGGATCAATTGTTATTGTGGTGTAGGTATGTTCACCGATGTCTTCACCCGCTACTATAATATCGTGCAGTATAAGTACGCATTTTTCAGTTTTTGACTTGTGACTCAAAAAGTGCTCGTCCGATTTTGAAGAAATTTAAATGGGACCACACTGAAAGCACCAGCTTTAAAATAAAAAAGAACGAACAACGGTTTACCCTGTCGGAAGTTATGCGGTATAATATCGTGTAGGTATAAGCACGCATTTTTTAGTTTTTGACTTGTAACTCATAAAGTGCTCGTCCGATTTTGATTAAATTTAAATGGGACCACACGGGAAGCACCAGCTTTTAAATAAAAAAAGAACGATCAAAATCGGTTCAGCCAGTCGGAAGTTATGCGGTAAGAAAACACAAATAAATAAAAAAACATACGGGTGGAATTGAGAACCTCCTCCTTTTTTTGAAGTCGGTTAAAAATAACTTTTTTATAGTTTGTAAACTCCGACAAGAAAGAACAATAGTTTACAATCTAGCACAGAAATTACAAATTGTCATTCTTATTTAAGTAACACCTATACTCGTATTTCAGTTAGATATCACCGACTGCGGCCTGTGCAGAGGCTTCATGGCGGCATCGAGTGCAACAAGTGAAGCGATACGACATTACCACATTATTTCGCTGAGGAGAGTCGACATAGCCCGCATCTTCATCGGCGAGCTGGCTTCCTTCAGCTACATCAGATGTCTGGACTGACCACCGCACTTGAAGCAGTGTGAAGGATATGGCTTTCACACAAGCATCAAGTATGTACAGTATAGAAGTCGCTAGTTTATCGATTTATTGCCAGATTTATTTCGGATGTCCTTTAGGTCGCCTTATACGGCGTCCTCAGAATAACGACCGCGTCATTAATAAAGAGACTGACGCACAGCTCCAATAGCATGATACTCATCATAACTTAGAACCTGGCTTCTTTGATGAACATGCATTTTGTTAAGGCTCTATAATTTATTCTATTATTTGTTTGCTCAGATTCAAATTAAAATTATATATAAATTGTATGTGTAATACTAAAGATATGTATTGCATTGTTACAATACTGTAGCACTTTGCTTACAGTTGCCTGAACAAAGAAAAATATCCAGGTGACCAAGCTTTGCTTGGTTTTTCAATAGTGTTACTTAACAACGCCATCTATTGTCAAGTAGCTTTTGTTTGGCTGCTTATTAAACAATTTTATTTAGTTGTTGTTTAAGAAGTATTATTATTCACCAATAGATGTTGGGAAGAGTCATATTTAATGATATTGTACCAGTTTTTCATTGCCTGAAATCACAGATAAATGACGTTTTCTAAATATAAAACCAACCCCCCCAAACCCCTTTCATACTAAATTTCATGGAAATCGTTGGAGCCGTTTCTGAGATTCAAATTTTATACATAAGATGTATATACACAAGAATTTATCCTTAAAAGGCTTTAGACATAATTATTATTATTGTTTGGGAATATATGTGAGTTGATTCCTTCTTCCACATTCCATCTAAGACCAAGACATATGACAATGTGACCCCCATATTTGGTTGAGCTACCTTATTCAATATTGGGCAATTTCAACAGTACAATTAATTTCTTCCTCTCGCACACAACCTCTCTACTGTCAAGCAATTGCTTGATAACAACCAGATGTTCTTTCTCCGTATGGATCCTGCAATATTCTTGGTTTCATTCTTAACCGATTACAGACAAGACCTGCCTTAGCCGATTCTCTTTCTGGCTGTCTCTTGCAAGTATCTGCTTTAGTGTTGCCTGTACAAGAGCCATGGCTCTTTTTCATCTTAAATTTCGCGAGCATTACCATATTTGTAATGCTTTTTGCAATACTGGTCTAGTCATAGGTTTTTTGAGTACATAAATGATTGCTACACTATTATATTGGAATGGAAGTCCCATGTGAATCTTGTGGCCTTAGCAGCTTATACAGCGGTATATTGTAGCTCAGGAGCCTTACTATCAGCTTCGTAAAATCCACTCAAGTTCCGAGCAGTTCTAAAACCTGGCTTAAACCGCTTCGTGTAAAGTCATACCATCACCACGGCATAACGCTCCTTTAAGGGAACGGTTCAAACATAGATATTCTCTAAGGTGAACGGTTATTGTTGTCTCTAGCATGTTTAAGGACTGCTCGGAACTTGAATGGATTTTACAAAGCTGATACTAAGGCCCCAGGTCTACATCTGGCCCGACCTGACTTAGTGCGCTGTCTATGCATTGCGAACCATTAAATACTCTACTGATTCCATTTTTAACTCAGACTCAAAGTGTGGGGGGTTATAAGTTACACATAACATGTCTGTGTGTCTGTCTGTGGCATCACACGACTGGAACGATTTTGATGCGGTTCTTTATTTGATAGCTGACATGGCCATTATGGTTATTAGCTACAATTTATGACTTTATTTATGTAAATTATGAATATACTTAGCTGCTTATTAGCTGCGCCAGGGATCTTAGATGCGTATTGGGTATTTACTTCAAAGTGAAACGCCCATGTATGTATGCTGGTACCACTGAACTACCCTGGTGATGGAGCTCGCAGGTAGAAGACGAAATCCTGTAATACCTATGAGTATCAGTAAACTCATCAAGTAAAGTTGGTCTTATTAGATTCCTCTTATTTAGTTCTGTTCATTTATCCAAATTGTCACCAGCAAGTTCCACCAGCCACCTTTCACTTCCTGCTTAATTACACATTTCAGAGATTATTGAGTCGAGGTTTACTTCAAATCGTCAATTTTATTTCATTGAATGGAGACATTGACATTTAAACTCAAAGAAGACTTCAGATGGATGGCCGGTCTACACTTTAATTAATTACTCTAAAATAAAATATTATATACTGATGTAAAAATAGCAACTAATTTACGTTATGACTAATTTACAGCTTCCTGTGCAGGGGCTGCGGGGGTAGAAGACAAGACGCTCAGGATCGTCGAATGCAGAGAGCTTCATTTTACCTACGGCACGCACTGTAGGAAGGCTGCATCAGCAGCATTGGGCTGTCGGCTTTCTTCTCCAGCAACATCAGATTGCTGGACTGACCACCCTGCGTCTCGCAATAATATGGGCGGCACGGAAGCCTCCTGGTTTATGAATCCCCAATAAACAGAGTGAGTACATAAGTGGCTAGCTTATCGGTTATTTAATGATACATTTCTAGGAGTGAGAACTTGAAGCTACTTCCCCACACTATCTGAATAGATCAGATAGTTGGCAATGTGACACCCATTCTCACATGAAGTTCCATCATCTTGTTTATTCACAGAGTTTTGACATTCACTCGCAGCCTCGTACTAGGATAACCTGAGTCGCGGGAGGCATGGACACACAATCAAAATACACAAACATACAAGAACCGAGAACAAACACTTGTGCTTATCACATAAATATTTGCTCCAGCTGGGATTCGAGCCCGGGGTTGCAGTTTTAAGGTCAGTGTCTCCGATCACGGAGGCATGACGACCGTCAAACTAGGTTGATCTTGATGTCACAAGTGACTAACAATATATTAGGCAGGCATAATCCGTCATTTGAGATAGTTTTCAAAACCAAAACAATCTAATAAAATTAAAAACTTTAAGAACAGGAGGCCTACCAGCGTCTCTTATTGCGATTCAGTTTACGGCTAGAAACTAACCGTTCCATAACATTCGTACCATAGTCTCACCCAATCCACTCACTTTTACGCTGTGTCCAAAGCAACGTTGCTAAGGACCAAATTTCATAGATTTGGGCGTGTTTTCGTACCATCGTCCACCATCTGACAAGGTTTCAACTTCTTGTTTGACTGCTAGCAGGCAAATTTAACGGTTCATAAAAAGTTACTACTCGACCTAATTTTTATGAACAAGTTGTTGATAAATAGTGTTTTATAGATATTTTTACAAGCAAAGTAATGTTTTGTTTTTTTGTAGTCGAGAACACACCTAGGTTCCAAAGTTGTTGTGTCATTAATACATTACTATTACCTTCGACTAAAAGGAAATTAATTTCGTTTGGTCGAAGACTATCTATCACAATAAACACAAACCAATACTTTTGAGGTTAGAAATAGAAAAAAAAACATTTACCTTTTATAATATTCACTACTAACCTCAGCGTCGCACGGGAGATTTAAGTTTTTACGGGAGTTTAATAAGCTCATACAAAATCAATAATCACGTATTTAATGTTGCCTTCAAACCTTAATTTTAAACTCTGCAAAAAACAATAACCTATTACGAAAAACTAATTTAATGTTCCTATTAATTCATGAGTTATAATGTGTTACAGATGGATGGAGAGCTAATCAAATTTTTCGAAATGATTTGTCTCAGGACTTGAGTAATGGCGAGAGCGACAAGTTTTTCAAGACCAATTGGATCTTTTTCAATTGAATGAAAATGAGTGCATCACCTTGTCCAAGCAATTCTCTTGTGGTATTTGTAGTGAATACAGGCTCATACGGGAGGCTTCAAGATCAACTGAATTAAAAGTTGAAACAAAGGTATTTGTAACTATTTAATTGTATTACATCTTTCTATCATGGTGTAGGCTTTGAATGTTTAGTAACTAACTACCTATGTCATATTCAAATTTAATTACGACAATCTATTTAAAAATTAAAGAATAATGCAACGTTTGTATGCAATGACTTCGCAAGGCGTCTACCAGATGGCGTTTTAAGCAGCGCTTGGAAAACTAGATAGTCTTGCTACTGCTACAGGTTGAACACATAGTTGTATACTATATCACTATCATCATCTTCATCATCATCATCTCAGTCATAGGAAGTCCAATGCTGGACATAACATTCCCCCAATAATTTCCTAATGAACCGGATAGAAGTATATCTACTATATCTTATTTAATTTAATGTATGCATCTAATGTGTTAATTAAAGTAAGTTTGCAGGCGCCCACACCACTGAGCGCGGATCGAGAACTCCAAGCTTATGTTATGTTGTTGTACATAACGTCCGACAGCGCTGACTGCGCATGTCTGTAGTCCGCGCGCGGCGACACCCCGCCCGTCACGCACTGTGCCGGCAGTCCTACTTGGTTACATTAAACATTCTTTTTCTTCTTCTTCTCTCAGCCATGTGTGTGTGTCCACTGCTGGACATATGCCTCCCCCATATTGGGGGGATTTGCCAATACTCGCCACGCTTGGCAGACGGGTTGGCGAGCGCAGTATGATTTTCAATCCTCGGAAGGCACTGCTGCCCACCTTCTGGTACGTGGTCCCTCAGCCGACTCTTACGGCACCCGCGGGAAGAGACGGGGAAGTACTATCTAGGCCGGTACCACCACGGCCAGCCGTCATTAAACAGCCATTAAACATTACTAGCGCTTATTCAATTACATGGCAATGCAATTATCTGTGTAAATATTGAGACGAACAGAAGTCACTCCGCATTTGCAAATCCACACCCAGGCACCTCCAGCTCGGCGAGGGCTAGAGCTGTGAGAGGAAGGAACCTTCATCAGGATCTGTTGTTGTCGATAGTGTTTCTGCGGGAACATTCCCAGTTCCTCGTTCTGGCGAGGATTAGGAACAAACATACGTCCGAACTTACTTAGCGTTGATTATGGTACCTTGTGAGAAGTTAATTTATATTGATGAGTGTAGAAAAGGTCGAGCTGATCTGTGTTCACAAGTATCGACTTAAACAATTCCAGGCCAGGAGCTGTTGCTACCGGAGCAGTCGGAGATGCGAAAACTCATCAGTTATATATGCAGCGAATCGGAGCCACGCGTTGGGGTCGACATTGCTCGGGAAATGCGGAGAACACCCCGAAGGCGCGCTCGGCGCACGAGTCTGCTGTTCCACACGCATGCCAGTATCGAGAAGGACGTTCGAGGTACATGACTGATATATATAGAAATAGATGACACTCAAATAACTTGGCTTGGCTTTCTGTTGGTAAAATAATTTTAAAAATCGGTTCAGTAGATCCAGAGATCCACCCCCATTAAAGTTTTTTTATCATTTGCAGGTCAACTTAATATTTAGGTTCTAATCTTAAGGTTCTTGTATAAACTTACTTCCACTTACCTAACTCTTTGGCTCCATTAGGAAAACGGCAGTTGAATACTCAATATTTGAGATATAAATTTTCCACTGTACGTACATGACTTGATGGAATTTTTCTGATTAATGGATGTAAATAATATTTAATTTCATTACATAATTAATGATTTTGAAATCAATAGATCAACCATAGGTCGGATACAATAAATTGCAGTCAACGTTTTTGTAAATATTTTATTTCTTCAGTTAGTATTATTTCTGTCGATATCTATACTCTGTAACTCCATAGTCTATATAAGACCTATCACTTTGATTTGATCTATGTTAATAAATTAAGGGTGCGTTTCATTTGAAAGCCAATTGCACAAATTGACTGTAATTTTGAAAACTACTGGAATGAAACGTCCCCTCTCTAATTTACTTTTTCTCTTCTTTCTTTTGTTGTGTTTCTTGTTTAAATATAAGTATATTTATTATTATTATTATTTACATAGGTTTATAAGTTAATGTTGTCCTGAGGTTCGTGAGGTCATGTCTATGGGCACCGACTGAAAATCAGTGACTGAGGCTTTTGCCTTAGTTTTATGCTGAGTCGGGGCCCATATTCATGACACTCAGAACATCATTATTACTCTGTTCTTTATTGTTTTTGTACGTATCTCTTGTGTAATGTGTGTTGTGAGTGTCTTGAATAAATGTGGTTTCTTTCTTTCTTCTTTATATTTTATTACATATTATAACTTTGCGTTTGTACAACCTCACAAATTTTACCTCTTTATAATATAAAAATTTTACCTTAAAATAAAATTTGTATTATGTTTCCTGAGACGTCCGAAGTCCTTTACGAGAGAGGGCATCGTCTTTTCCTCGCGTTGCCGCTAGATTTCGCTACTTTACCGTCACGTGACCGCTGCTTCAGCGCCAGTGGTGGCTAAATCTGGAACTAACTTATACATACCACGAAGCAAGCCGCCATTTTGAAGTCATTGTACGGCTCATAATGATAATGATGATAATAGTCACCAGGAAGACATTATTTGGACTTCGGACGTCTCAGGAAACATAATACAAATTTTATTTTAAGGTAAAATTTTTATATTATGTGTTCCGTTTGACGTCCGAAGTCCTTTATGAGAGACATGTTTGTTATCTCCAGGTGGCTTGCATAATAAGACGCAACAATGTGATGAAATTGTTGATGCAATAAGAACAAAGTTACATAGATAACTCCTAAATAGGTAGGGTTGTATTTATAATCGAAATATAATTATTCAGATGATTTAACTGAGATCCAAGAAGAATAATCAATTATTTTTATCGGAGTACCTAATTAAATTATATTGATTTAACTAATATTATAAACCCTTTTTCAACACTTGTCATATGAACATAATTAATTTATGGCTGAAACATGTTGTGAGTTTTCTGACCTGTTGTTAAGGCCTCTATCATCTTCTTTATAGTATTATTTTCTAAAAGTATTTTCATGGCGCCAGTTAGCCTTAGCTAAAATATCATTTATTGGGTACTTTTCTAAGCAGGTTAGAGATGAGACTGCTGGTCTAAAGCTACCGGGTGTCATGTCTATTCCGGCGTCAGAAAGAGTTCGGCTTATCCAGCCAACTATGATGACAGCAGTAGCCGGTCTGCGCGGCTCCCTAATGGTGATTAACAAGAGAACCTCTAGTATTTTTAATAGAAATATTAATCAATGTTCTTAACCAAAACAAAAGATTTGTATTCCTGTCCGGTGGCGCTAGTAAAGTCCAACTTGGCTGTTGGTACGACGATGAGTCTGTTTTAAAACCAAATATAGGATGCAAGATTATTAAATCCCCATTATCAGCTAGATGTTTAGTCACAAGGTAACAGAGTAAAATCATGGACTCTACGCCAACAAAAGAATTGTAGCAGTGTACGTCTACAAATATCATATAGACAGAGAAGCATACATATTGGCAATTTTGGTAGGATCGCTTTAGTGCGATCTAGCTATTGACACAGCTTTTAAAATATACTTTTCTAAGTTATTCGAGGATGTTTTAACATCGGCTAGTGTTTCACAAACCGATGCTACAACCGATTTATATATAAGAATAGTACGGTATGCTAATCTGTCCGTAACCAATAGTTAACAAATAGAAAATAGGTATTTTGCTATTTTTAGATACCTCAGCAGGTGCCGGACGACGACAGTTCAAGTTATGTTGGTTACACCACTGTGACCATCTGTTCCATATACGAGTAATAGTTTTAAGTGTAGAAGTTCTTCCAACACGTCGAAAGCTGATTTTCTGCAGCAGACCAGTTCTCTGTTAGTGTCCCAGCCGAAATTAACCAAGCTTCCAGCTATAGGTTGTGCGCTTGAGCTGGAGCGTGACCGGTCAATGTGTCCACTAATACTATACTCAGGTTCCTTATTTTTTTGGGACGTGCTAGGGCGTGGCCCTTTAGATCTGGACGTCCAAAAGGTTTTTTCCACTTGGGTGAAATTATTATGAACGTACCTTCATCTCCTCGCTCAGAAGATGCCACTCGGAGCCGGCGCGATTGCGGGAGAGGTGATGGGCTAAACCATAGGAGCAGAGCTGGCAGAGAAAAGATCCACGCATGAACGTAAGTCCAGCATCTGCGGGATGCGTTGTGAAAGTAAGCGTTCGAGTCTGAAAAGTCTAGCGACGTATATTTCGACACGACGTGAGCGTCTTTTGTAGCACACAGGTATATGTCTGGTGTTCCCAACAGTTTGAATACCTTCTTCATCCACTCGCTCAGAAGATGCCACTCGAAGCCAGCGCGATTGCGCGAGAGGTGATTGGCTTCCTCGTTGTACAAACCCAGTAGATGGTGAGGGAAGTACAACGTTCAGGCTGTCTGTAGTACCAAGAGTAGTTTTGTCAACTATAAGTTTTCGAGATCTTGTTCCGTTCTCGTTTTTTATATACACCATCGTTTTGTTGTTACTCTGTAATATAACGGTTGATAATTGCTTGTGACGTGATGACAGCTATGACTGCCTACGTTTCCTTTAAATTGCAGTGCCATGTCAATTGATTTTGGCTCCGACTGTCATTCAATGTGTTTACATTTACCGAGACTCCCCATTGAACCTACGAGACGTATGTGACCACGTACTTGACTGGTCGCCTTCTGGGGCGAATTCGAGATTTCTGACCGGCATTGTCTAGCCACCATTCTAGTTCTTTTCGTATCTCCTCCCCGTACACACTGGACCGCAGTGAGATTTTCTGTAGAAGATTGCTGTGTTACTGTAGCATACGGCAATGCGACCTTCCCCGGAGGGTGCTGAAGGTTGCTAAGTTGAGATACCCTAAGAGGCGTTGCGCCTGCATGAGGGTCCAACTGCCTGCTGTCAAGCGAGTCATTAGATACTGGCTACCTTGTCTCGCCTTGTCGGGAAATAAATATTCGATGTTGTTTTGCGTGTCCCAGACAATTCCCAGGAACTCTATAGACCTTGTCGGGGTGAGTATAGATATTTCCATATTGATATTCCAACCAAGGACGGTGAGGAAATTTATAGCAATGTGAACATGAGTTTTCAGCGTCTCACTGTGTTGATGGACTATTATGTAATCGTCTAAATCGATTACCAGGCGAAGACTCATGTTGCGTAACATTTCGGCAGTACGATTTGTGACCGACGCAAATATTATCGGTGCCGCTGCTTGCCCGAAGGGTAGACATGTCACCTGCAGCCACCGGCCCTCGTAACTGATACGTAAAAAGTTACGATGACTCTGTTTTATTGGCAAATGATAATATGTCAAGCTTTATCATCTAATCGCCCGTTTGTACAAGGTTTGGCATTCGATGATGATGAAACAGATAGAAATGCTTTGGTTTCATGAATTGATTAAATGCTTTTAAATTGAAGATCACGCAATTCTTTCAGTTGCTCTTTGTTCGTTCGTGGTAACTCATGAAGGGTCTGAACCTGAGGACCCTCAATGATAGACTTGAATTATCGATGCTCTACCACTCAGAGCTAACGAGTCTTACAACGAAAAACAACAGAATTGACGGCGCAGGCTCAAGAATTAGATTTTGGATTATAGCTTGAATTCCTAAACACATTATTACAGGACTCAGAGTCTGAAATCTTTTCCTGATGTCCGATGTTGGAATGATTATTGTCGGTGTCTGACTGAATGCGCGAAACGGTATGCGCGCAGTGGAAATTAATCTAAGTGTTGTTTTGGGCGGAACTAATTTGGCCCACTTTATATATATATAAAGCATCAGACCGCCGCCCCAAAACCACCTTGAGTCATTTGCGTCTGTATCTATTAAGCTAAACTTTTCGCCCCCCTCTTTTCTTTTTATTGCGTTCGTCGCAATTTCGCTTTGTATTGATTCCTTGCTTCATTTATTTTGTTGAAAACGAAACAACTTCTCACGGGAAGTAGAAGCTATAGGTGATTTAGAGCGCACCGGCAATTACGCATCTTTATCTAATTTACTAATACCCTCACTTTTTGCAAATAAGCACCAAAACTTTGAGGGTTGAACATTCAATCCTTTAAGAAACGATACAACTTCTGCACATTTACCGCAAACTATTTATAAAATGTCATGAGAAACAGTTTTGTAATCAATGGGCTAAAAAGGAATTTGACAGAGCGGCAAAGCTACGTTCAATTTGAAACCTAAACTATGCTGAGCATATGGATCTTTTAGATGTCTCAACTGCTCATTAAATTTTAGCTCTGTGTACAGAGATCCAATCTGGGGAGTCGAACCTTTGCACAGAAGCTAACTTAGTAGCCCGACGAAACAGTAGTCGTGGACAAAGTAACATTCTACAGCGTAATCGTAGCGTACGTAAGCGTAAGCGCCGAGAAATAAGAATATTAAAAAAAAAAAAAAAAAAAAACATAAAAATGTATGAGATTGACATTAAGCGACATGTCACATGTCAATGAAAACGACAAGAAAATCAGTACACAATGGACAATACGCAAAACGAAGCGTTTCTATTCTCTCGAACGCATTTATCTCTCGAACGAAAATAATGAGCGATCGCCGTGAACGCGTGACGTCTGCCAATCTCCAAACGCTAACGATGAAGCGCTAGGCGGTTAGAAAAAGAGAATCGCTATGAAGCGATGCATCTTGGTTAGACTCACTGGATGCATTAGAATGTGTGACAGCGTAATTTGCATTCGTAATATTATAAACGTCACTCACCAGCTGATGGGACAGTAATTCAAACCTTCAATCCATTTTTCGCAAGGAGTCACGAGATCGACTGCGGCTGTCATGATGGCGTCCGGCTCTTCATCTTCGTTCGAACTAGAATCTGATCTTGACCGCGATGAACCTGGCTCGCACAACGGTGTGGGCGCATTTTCTTGTAAACTGGTAGGATCGCGATCACAAAACACATCCACGTGCATATATTTTCTCCCCATTTCAATTTCACGTAACGGTTTTTAGTAACATTAATCGAGTAACTTTCTACTTTAATCTCGAAAGTTAAAATAATATAAAATCAAAAACTAAAGAATTTGAGTTTATTTTAAACAAAATCTAACGACCATGCGCACGATTTGAAAAACGACGCAACAATGACTTCAAAATGGCGGCTTGCTTCAGGGTATGTTTAAGTTAGTTCCAGATTTAGCCACCACTGGCGCTGAAGCAGCGGTCACGTGACGGTAAAGTAGCGAAATCTAGCGGCAACGCGAGAAAAAGACGATGTCCTCTCATAAAGGACTTCGGACGTCAAACGGAACACATAATATGTCTAAAGCCTTTTGAGGATAAATTCTTGTGTATATACATCTTATGTATAAAATTTGAATCTCAGAAACGGCTCCAACGATTTTCATGAAATTTAGTATGAAAGGGGTTTCGGGGGGTTGGTTTTATATTTAGAAAACGTCATTTATCTGTGATTTCAGGCAAGGAAAAACTGGTACAATATCATTAAATATGACTCTTCCCAACATCTATTGGTGAATAATAATACTACTTAAATAACAACTAAATAAAATTGTTTAATAAGCAGCCAAACAAAAGCTACTTGACAATAGATGGCGTTGTTAAATAACACTATTGAAAAACCAAGCAAAGCTTGGTCACCTGGATATTTTTCTTTGTTCAGGCAACTGTAAGCAAAGTGCTACAGTATTGTAACAATGCAATACATATCTTTAGTATTACACATACAATTTAAATATAATTTTAATTTGAATCTGAGCAAACAAATAAATATAGAATAAATTATAGAGCCTTAACAAAATGCATGTTCATCAAAGAAGCCAGGTTCTAAGTTATGATGAGTATCATGCTATTGGAGCTGTGCGTCAGTCTCTTTATTAATGACGCGGTCGTTATTCTGAGGACGCCGTATAAGGCGACCTAAAGGACATCCGAAATAAATCTGGCAATAAATCGATAAACTAGCGACTTCTATACTGTACATACTTGATGCTTGTGTGAAAGCCATATCCTTCACACTGCTTCAAGTGCGGTGGTCATATATATATATTGTTCTTTTTTTATTTATTTTAAAGCTGGTGCTTTCGGTGTGGTCCCATTTAAATTTCATCAAAATCGGACGAGCACTTTTTGAGTCACAAGTCAAAAACTGAAAAATGCGTGCTTATACTGCACGATATTATAGTAGCGGGTGAAGACATCGGTGAACATACCTACACCACAATAACAATTGATCCCGTGAGTAGCAAAGGTGAAAAAAAGTGAAAAGGGTGAAAAAAAAATTTTTTAACAAAAAATGCAACCGACTTCAAGACTCAAACGTGTGAAATAACTTGTCGAAGTCGGTACCATAAGCACAATATTTTGATATCAATTACTTTTGAACTATCATGGCACAGACTTCAACAAGTTATTATTTCATACTTTTGAGTGTTGAAGTCAGTTCCATTTTTTGGTAAAAATTTTTAGTCAAACTACTAAGTACAATAATACTTATGTAGATTAGCTTTCAAGCGGTGTCTGCTAGTACGATGGTAAAACCATAGTGCTGGAATAAGGTTGAAGAGCTCTTCAGAACACTCCTCGTTGTATCTTCTCTCAGCCATGTGCGTCCACAGCTGGACATATGCCTCCCCCATATAGGGGGATTTGCCAATTCTCACCACGCTTGGCAGGCGGGTTGGCGAGCGCAGTATAATTTCCTATCCTCAGAAGGCGCTGCTGCCCACCTCCTGGTACGTGATCCCTATGATAAGTACCGTATTTAAGGGTTATGGTGTCCTCACCCTCTCTATGGATTTCACATAACCCTTTTTGTTTTTTTTTTTTTACGTGGGCGAAATGCATTTACGCACTTCCGCCTACCGGGAAAGTAGGCGGGGTGTGTCGGGCTCGCTCGAGGTTCGAGCAAAATGATATATTAATTCGGATAGTCATATTCGGATTCTGCTGATGACTCATGACTCACAGTACTCTGCTTCTTAGAGCACCAAGATATTAGGCAATTTGAAAACTTAAAGGAGTAACCAGTAGTGGACTTCCTGTCTCGAAGGTCCCCTCCCCAGTCAGCATCACAAAATCCAACCAACTTGCTATCATCACATTTATAAACTAATTTATAATTCAATGTATGTTTAATGTATCGCAAAATTCTTTTTAAGTTGGCCAATAACATGTTACTAGCGCAATCTTGATATATTCTCAACATTACCTTTACATTTATTATTTTCAAGCTCTTTACAATTAAAATTCTGATCCATAGGAGTGGAAATAGGCTTACAATCATACATTTGGAATCTTTTTAACACATTTTCTAGGTAAGTCTTTTGACATAATTCTGTAACATTTGTTTTTATATTCTGCTCTACATTTATTCCCAAAAAATCTGAAATTAGACCTAAATCTTTCATTTCAAATTCTTTGTTTAGCATTGATTTTAAATTAGATATATGTTCTTCATTACTACCAAACATCAACATGTCATCAACATATAAGAGAAGATATATTTGTTCTGAATCGTTACATTTAGAGTACAGACATGAGTCACATTTAGATCGTTTAAATCCTTCCCGTATCATAACAGAGTTAAACTTTTCATTCCAATATTTTGGAGACTTCTTTAGCCCATACAATGATTTGTTTAACTTTACAATATTTTTATCATTGTCATAAGCGCCATCTGGCAAACTTATGTATACATTTTCTCCAATCTCCCCATACAAAAAGGCTCCGGTTACATCCATCCATTTGGTATATAGGTAATTTTAATTTAGTTGCTATAGCCAAAAATAGTCTGAATGTACTTAACTTTGCAACAGGTGCATATACATCATTTAGATTTAATATATCATTTTGCTCGAACCCTCTGGCCACCAAACGTGCCTTGTATTGAATGTTACTATTGTTTTGTTTAATTTTAAATACCCATTTACTACTTATAACCTTTTTATTATCTGGTATGTCACAAATACTCCAAGTGTTATTATCTTTGAGGGTTTTTAGCTCCCTTTGAATAGCTTCCTGCCATTTACACGCATCCGGACTATTCATAGCTTCATAATAGGTTTTTGGCTCACAGTTATCTAATATTACATTATTACAGTTATAGAAAACAGTCTGCTTCCTAATACGTTTGTTTCTAGGATCCACATCACGTCTCACAGCCTCACCACACTCATCACTATCACTGGGTTCATATATGCTACACTCAGAATTACTCTGCATGGTGCACTGAGAGTCATCACTATTCATAGTCTGTTATTGGGGACTGGGCACACCTGCAGCACTGGTATCTTCAACTTGAGCACCCACCTCAACTGTAGCTGGAACGTCAACACTATCCTCGATATAATTGGATGTCTCACATTGTTGTATTGGCTTCACTGGACTGTTGTTATCAAAAACAATGTCTCGTTTGGTCTCAACTTCATTTTTCTGTGGAAAATATACTCTATAGCCTTTTGTTGTTTCTCCATACCCAACCATAATGCCCTTTTCACCTTTGGCATTCCACTTATGTCTTTTTTCTTTGGGTATGTGGACATAAACAGCAGTACCAAATATTTTGAGGTTATTTATGTCATAACTTTTGTTTGACCGCAATTCATATGGAGATTTCCCTTCTACTGAGCTTTTACCAGTTCTATTAATCACATAGGCAGCTGTATTAACGCTTTCAGCCCACAAACTGATAGGTAAGTCTTTAGCACATAACATTGTTCTAGCCGTTTCCACTAGAATCCTATTTTTCCGCTCAGCTGCTCCATTTTGTTCAGGAGTAAAAGTCACAGATGTTTGATGTATAATCCCTTTGTTCTGAAACATTTCTTTGACCTCTTTGTTTACAAATTCGGTTCCATTGTCACTTCGAAATATCTTTATTTTAATTCCTGTTTCATTTTCAGCCTGCGATATGAAGTTCTTTATACACGATTTAATTTCGTCTTTTGTTTTCACAAAGAACACTCGCCTGTACTTTGAGTATTCATCTTTAAATACCACAAAATATCTGGAGCCTCCAATCGATGTCTTTTCCATAGGACCACAGGTATCGGCGTGAATAATTTCGCATACTCTCGACGTCGCATTGTTACTTACAGGATACGGCAAGCGGTGAATTTTTCCTTTTAGACAACTTTCGCATGTTGTAATATTGGCATTTTTAACGTTAATATTATTTTTTTTTTCAGCACATCTTTCACATAAGCCATGTTTTGGTGTGCCATCTTTTCATGCCACTCATGAAGATCACAACACACGTCAGCAAGGTTCGCTGTACATGCATTTAAATAGCGAAAATCCAAATAATACATGCTTCCACGTCGCTCAGCAATAGCCATCACCTTGTTTTGTTTATAAAACTTGCATTTATTCTCTTCCGTAACGATAACATAACCTCTGCTTGTCGCACAATTGACAGAGAACAAATTTGTTTTCAACTCAGGAACATGAAGTACATTGTCTATTGTAGTGTCTATCCATTTACTCCCATTCCAAACTTGCAGCGCCACCTGACCGCAACCCTTTACATTAATTTTCGTTCCGTTCCCTACTATTACCTGTTTATCTTTTACGGTCGAATATGAATTGAATAGTTCATAATCACAACACATATGCTCGCTTGCACCTGAATCGACTAACCACTGAGATTTTAGTAACTGTTCATCAAAAACACTGTTGACTATAAAAGCATTACTTTCTTTTTCTTTGTCCCTTTTAAAACGGCACTGGCTCTTTAGATGTCCCGGCTTATTACAAAAATAACATTTGAGATCTGGACGACTGTCTTTAAGGTTACGAAAATTATTGTTCACATAGTTATTATTATATCGGCACTCGCTTTGATAATGTCCAAGTCGGTAACACTTATAACACTTTACACTTTTTTTATCTACTTTCTTTGCCACAAACGCCGTAGACGACGGTGACCCGCCTTTTTCTTTAATTATTTCTTCCTCTATCAATAATCTGGCTACCAGGTTATCATAGGTCTGCTTGTCATCAGGAGCAGACTCCCATGCCGAGATGAAATGCTTGTAATCTTCTGGTAAGGACATAAGAACCTTGGTGATAACAAATTTATCAGACATATTTTCTCCCAGCTGTTTTAACTGATTCTGCATCTCATGTACTTTTGATAAAAACACAGACATCTCTGTTCCTTCTTCAAACTTGAATTGAAAAAATCGTTGTTGCACAATGTGAATGCTAGTTTCAGATTTTTGTTCATACACGCTTAACAATTTCCTCCACATAGCCGCCGCAGTATCGCACGAGATGATATGCAACATGACTTCTTCCGACATCCTCGTAACTATCAGCGTTTGAGCTCGCGCATCCTGGGTTTCCCAAGTACTACGCTGAGTCTCATCTTCAGGTTTTACTGTTGTCCCGTCCACGATTTTGTAAAGACCTTGACCTCGCAGCAACACGGACGTTTGGAACTTCCAAATATTCCAATTCCTGGAATACTCCAGCTTCATGACGTTCTGTTGTCCACTTCCCTGTGTCGAATCCATTTCAAAACCTTCCTGTAGGCTCTCCTGCCTTGCCCAACGATAGTAGGACAAGTAATTTTCCTTCCCGGTATTACTCAACCTCAAAATGGCGTCAACCCAAGCCGCCGGTATTTTTGACTATTAATTTTCACTACAGTATTTGCAATCCTTAAGCCTACATTTATTAATCCATGCTAGTTAGTGACCTGGGCCCATAACCAGATGAAATATGAATGATATATAGGCTTAATTTAATAGGATAAGTTTTATTTATAAGCACACAGTCGTTCAGTTACAAGAAAAGATCCGCCATGACACACACCTTCAAAGAGAGAGAGAGAACAAGATACTATCTATCCTACTCTTGCTATTACATTGCACTGTCTTTATTTCTAACACTCAGTCACTGATTTTCAGTCGGTGCCCATAGACATGACCTCACGAACCTCAGGACAACAATTGATTGTAGTGACATCTATGAACTAAACAAGAACTAGCTACAATATAAGGTTATAGAGTGTTGAAATATTCAACATAGAAAGTTCGTCTGAGCGCCGATAGGTGGGAGTGCTACAAGCAACAGCTACCCTAAGAAGATAAATCGAAGAATAGTGAACAAATAAAAGTAAAAAATCTTTTCGAAAACTTGAGTAACAAATCAAAATATATTAAACAATTTGTATCAATTTATCTGAATAAGGCATTTTTATTACACGTCTGTTATTTTAGATGGGGTAATGGGTTTGATTTTGTTTGTTATTGTTTATTGATTTATTTATTGCACTCAAACCCCCGCACTAGGATTCCCTGTGTCGTGGGAGGCATGGACACACACAATAACAGCTGTGTGCTGTTATTGTGTGTGTCCATGTACACCCAAGACAAGGGACAAACATCTACACTCATCACATAAATGTTTATAAATCGCGCAATAAGTGGAAGAGTAATTATAATACTGAATTGATTTAAGTGACTAAATAATCTATTAACTAAATAAGAATTAGCTACAATATAGGGTGATAGAGTGTTGAAATATTCAACATAGAAAGTTCGTCTGAGCGCCGATAGGTAGCAGTGCTACAAACAACAGCTACCTTAAGAGAGGCCTAGGTCGGACACACTTGATTACTCATCGCATCGACACTGGAGACTCTCCCCCAATAAGACAGAGGTACTACAGACTCTCTCCCGCTAAACAGAACATGCTTATTGAACAAGTAGATGAGATGCTAAAATTAGATGTAGTAGAACCTTGCGATAGCGAGTGGCAATCTCCTGTGCTCCTACTTAATAAAAAAAACGGACAGCCTCGTTTATGCCTTGACAGCAGAAAGTTGAATGCTGTTACGAAAAAGGATGCATTTAATCTGCCTTACATTTCTGAGATATTGGATAATTTGCGTGATTCTCGGTTCCTAAGTAGCTTAGACTAATCTAAATCATTTTGGCAGATACCGATAGATGAAATGGACAGGGATAAGACCGCTTTCTATGTTCCGGGCCGTGGCACGCTGCGTTTTAAAACTACCCCCTTTTGGATTGACTAACGCACCTTCTACGCAACAAAGACTAGTAGATACGTTACTAGGAAGCCTGGATCATCGTATCTTCGTCTATCTTGACGATATTATTATTATTAGTAGCATGTTCCAGGAGCACGTGTCCCTCTTACTTCGTGTACTAGACAAACTACGAAAAGCAAATCTTACAATCAACTTAGAAAAGTGTTTTCGGAGTCAGCTGAAGTATTTGGGTTACATTGTCGACGCAAATGGGTTGCGAACCGATCCGGGAAAAGTCGAAGCGATCATGAATTTTCCAACACCTACTTGTAGCAAAGACTTAAAACGTTTTCTTGGAACGGCTACATGGTATAGAAGGTTCGTACCTAGGTTCAGCACAATCGCAGGTCCACTAAATAGGCTAACTTCAAGTAAAAAAAGGCACCCTCATTCCAATGGACAGATGAGGCTGATAAAGCGTTTAAGGAGTTTAAGGAGTGCTTAGTTTCAGCACCCGTTCTTTCTTGCCCCGACTATGATAGTCCATTCGAAGTGCACACGGATGCCAGTAATTTTGGAGTTGGAGCAATGCTTACTCAAGTAACTAACGGCAAAGAACATCCTATAGCATATATGAGTAGGTCATTAACAGCAGCGGAGCGGAACTGTAGTACTACAGAGCGCGAGGCCTTAGCAGTTCTTACCGCGTTAGAACACTGGCGATGCTACTTAGATAATGGAAAAAGGTTCACTGTTTATACTGACCATAGTGCCCTAAAATGGTTTATTTCACTTAATAACCCTACTGGCAGACTTGCGCGCTGGGATATAAGGCTCTCAGCTTTTGACTTTGAAATAAAACATCGCCGTGGCGTAGATAACGTGATCCCTGATGCACTTTCGAGGGCTGTTCCTGTTGCTGCTATGATTACCGCTAATTCAATCATGACAACGGACGATAGTTGGTATAAAAACATATTCTAGGGTTGCAAAAACAATGCTTCAAACTTTTCAAATTTTCAAATAATAAATAATACTCTCTTTCGCCTAAGTGAAAATAAATGTACGCTAACAAATGAATTTTCTTGGAAAGAGGTCGTTCCCATTGAATGCAGACAAGCGTTTATTGCAGATAATCACGACAAGCCAGAAGCAGGTCATTTAGGTATCCTAAAAACTTATAAGCGGGTTTCTCTTAGATACTATTGGCCGGGTATGCATAGTGATGTGTCAAAGCATGTAAGTTCGTGTTCTACCCGTCTTTCTTATAAATGCCAGAACCATGCTGTTCTTGGGCTAATGGGTCGCCCTAAACAGTGCTGCCGGCCATTCCAAATGATTTCAGTAGATCTCATGGGGCCCCTACCAAACACTCGAAAACAGAATAATTATATTCTGGTCATTACTTGTTGTTTCTCCAAGTTTTGTCTGATATATCCAATAAAAAAGGCAACTTCGGACATTATCATAAAAATTTTGGAAGAGCAGGTCTTTTTGTGTCATGGTATACCACAAACAATATTTCTAGATAATGGTAGCCAATTTATAAGCAATAACATTAACGATTTTTTCAAAAAATATAACGTTCCTAATGTATTTTATACCCCGAAATATACACCGCAAGTTAATACGGTTGAGCGATATAATAAAACTATCATGACTAGTATTTCCATGTTTGTCGATAATGATCACAGAACCTGGGATATTTTTATACCAAAGGTTCAGTGTGCTATTAATAACTCAGTCAACGAGGTCACTGGATTTACACCGTCTTTTCTCGTTTATGGACGAGAAATTGTAGTATGTGGCTCCCACTACACGGATAATGACTTAGGAAGTGAGGTTCTCTTCTTACCCCGCGAGACCTATGCGGAAAATCTAGGTTGCCTAAGCTCAGTTTTTGATGAAGTACAAAAATCGTTATATCACTCTCACGTCAAAAATACTTCACACTACAACTTGCGCCGTAAAGATTTTGAATTTTCCGTTGGCGACCTGGTGTACATACCTACTTGTTCACTGCCGTGGGGTGGATGGTTCATAGCAGAAGTTACATGCCTGATAGTGACACCTTACAAATATCAATTTCAGGAACATAATTCCACTGGCGACTGTCACACCAACGGGTTCCGTTTAAGGACTACAGCCTGCCACAATCAAGCGCACTGGGTGACATTGGCGGCCATCGGCGCGCCAAGCAGGAGCGACGGGCACCTTTCTATTCCTGACGGTCTACTCCCACGACACCGATACCAGGATAGTCCTTGCCAGCTGCCCAGGAAAAACACATAGGCTCGTTCCCACGCCCATAAATTTGTGTGCTATTTGCCTAGTCACTAATAATCAAATTTATAATTATATACTTAACATTACATACTACCTTTATTTTATTTATCATTCCCACTACTTTCTCTGTGGGAGAAAGATAAGAGAGAACTAGGTAGGGGGTGACAAAGTTTACAAAGTTATCGGTTTATATTCTTTAATCGAAAGTTGATTTGATGTTGATTTGTATACATATTTGTTTCAAATGGAATATATTCCATGTTTTTTTCTGCCTTTTGATAGATGGCGCTGCGATTATAAGCCAGGTGTTGTTCAAAATAACGCATCGATGGTTCACTAGATGGCGCATATATAAAAATTCTATGAATGCATACTCTGTGGTTATTTTACAAATTTATATTTTTGTTGACATTTCATGAATTATTCAGGTAGTAATTTGGCAAACGTGTAACTGTGTGTACGTGTACTATGTAAATTAGCAAAATGCCAAAGAGACACGACACTTCATTAAAATTACTTCACGTCAATGACGGTTCATTATTTGGATAATTGTTCATAAAAAATACTAAAATGGGAGGATAGGCAAGAAAAGTGAAAAATATTTTACGGACCAGACCTAACAGATATAAACAAAACATTTGATAAATATCAGGCTTACCGTTTCGGAGGAGTTCATGAAAAACACTGTGACACAAAATTTTTATAAGGTAGTTAAAATGAGGTGATATCAAAAGGACTGAGTGACACATTTTAAAGTCTGTGTCGGTTAAAAAATGATAATTTATTAGTTTCTCAATTGGTGGGTCTGTTCGATGAATTTGAAGGAAATGTGTAAAAACCTCAATGTTAAATTTACAGTACCTCTGTCATATTAATGTCAAAACTTAAATAATTTTATTACATATATAAAAATACCACGAACATATACAAGTATACAAATCCATTAAAAATACATATCCGTCAATTCTAGTTATCCAAGTCATTCTGAAATAAATGTCAGTTTCAAATTATAAAATCAGCATCATTTAATTTCATTGCCATAAACTCATTTATTATTATATTTATTAACTATTTGCGCCGTGGTGGTACCGGCCTAGAATAGTACTCCCCCATTTCTTCCCGCGGGTGCCGTAAGAGTCGGCTAAGGGACCACGTACCAGAAGGTGGGCAGCAGCGCCTTCTGAGCATCGGAAATCATACTGCGCTCGCCAACCCGCCTGCCAAGCGTGGCGAGTATTGGCAATTCCCCCCAATTGGGGGAGGCATTTGTCCAACAGTGGACACCCAATGGCTGAGATGAATGAATGAAAACTCATTTAAACTATATATATATATCGGCGCAAAACAACATGCGATGAGCTACGTCATCGCTACACGTGTTTAGAACGGCGTAAACAAGTGACTCAACTGGTCGCCCCACCACATGTTAATAAAAAGCCGCCCGCTGCAGCGGAGCGGTCATTCGATTGTCAGCACTCAAAGAGTGAACAATTAATTTATTATTTGTGAATCGAGTGTTAACTATTTTACTTTAATTATAAATTGATTTTTGATTGAAGTGGAGTTTGTTATTTTAAAATTACCTCACTAATGGAACACCATAGTAATAATAATGATAGTGACGTCGGCTGTGCCGATGTCACAATTTTTAAAAACAACGCTGGGTCAGCTGCTCCGTTATCAGAAGTGGGATCTTCTGCCACTTCCGCTCAACAACCTGACGTTGCAAGGAATGTGCGACCGGGAATGCATACCTCGAGCAATAATGGAATACCGACGCAACAGGAACTATCACAGTTCAATTTGTTCAGCGCACAGGCAAACAATATGCCGCCCCAATTTATTTTGCAAATGATGCAAGTGATGCAGCAGATGTCGGAACGATTGAGTAACACCACTAGAAAACGATCGCTACCTAGTCCAAAAGGTGGTGGGTAGAGGACGTCCAAGAAAAGTTGCCCATGACCAACTTCGTCGAGCGCCTCAACCCGCAAATCAGTTAACCGTATCGGCGGGCGAAGATGACGCACCAGTATTAATGAATGTGCCTATACCATCTACTTCATCGGCAAAAGCGACTGAACAAGAAGCGCAGGAACTAACACAATAAAAACTCAGGGTATGTTTTATTGTTTTTGTTTAAATTCATAATCACACATACAACATAGCACCACAGCGTGCGCACCAACACAGTACCACAGTGTACGCAACAATATAGTACCACAGTGTACGCAACAACATAGCACCACAGTGTGCGCACCAACACAGTACCACAGTGTACGCAACAATATAGTACCACAGTGTACGCAACAACATAGTACCACAGTGTACGCAACAACATAGTACCACAGTGTACGCAACAACATAGTACCACAGTGTACGCAACAAAATAGTACCACAGTGTACGCTATACTTATATTCTACCGCAGTGTAGATCATAATAATAATAATTAACCAGGTACACAGATACCAAATTCAAAGATAAACATTTACCTGTTACAGACATACTCGTTGGTTAATCATCAACAACACGGCTAGTGCAGAGCGCGCACTGCCGGTCAGAATGGTCGTATCGGCGCAAAACAACATGCGATGAGCTACGTCATCGCTACACGTGTTTAGAACGGCGTAAACAAGTGACTCAACTGGTCGCCCCACCACATGTTAATAAAAAGCCGCCCGCTGCAGCGGAGCGGTCATTCGATTGTCAGCACTCAAAGAGTGAACAATTAATTTATTATTTGTGAATCGAGTGTTAACTATTTTACTTTAATTATAAATTGATTTTTGATTGAAGTGGAGTTTGTTATTTTAAAATTACCTCACTAATGGAACACCATAGTAATAATAATGATAGTGACGTCGGCTGTGCCGATGTCACAATTTTTAAAAACAACGCTGGGTCAGCTGCTACGTTATATATAATTATACTTCGTGCTTCGTCCTCGAGATTAGTAACCTGAAATAGAATATCTTTATACATTGTAGTAACGCCTACGTGACACCACTCTTTGCACTAAGTTGAGAGTTTTTTTTTTTTTTTTGTTTTGGAGGGTACTTTCTACTCCTTGCTCTTTCCCGTCGCTCATAGCGTCATTCGCTTTTTAGTGCTCCACCACTCAACACTATATTTTAAACTCAGTGCCGGTTTGATTTTTTCGAAGTGTTAACCGCCCCTAGTTAAAAATTACGACAAGGAAACGCGAAATAGAAAGACATCGCGAAAATAAATAAATAAATAATAATAATAATAATTCAAGGAACTGGAACAGAACAAGTGATGATTATCAAAAACTCGTATCATCGAGTATTCGTCGTTTTCCCATCGCAAGAAGCATCTCCTTCTTCACCAATCTCGCCAGGTAATTAGCATTTTAAGACTCAAGTAATCAGTATTCGTGTAATGTTCCTAGTACCTACCTACTTTGTCTACATAAACCCGGTTTGCGTGTAATTCTATGGGAATTATATCTTACTGGATAGTACGTAGACGCTATTAATGTGACTCGAGCTGTACTTGGGACTGTCTCACCACATGCCATATAATCATAGTTCATAGTTATTTATTGGGTAAAATTTGTTTACATGTCAAAATTATATAAATGTAGACTATAAGTAAAAGCTTAAATTACAACTAACAGTAAAAAAGTATTTTTATCGAAATACATAAATATCTAAAGACGATTATAATTATTAATATATAAAATAATATATTATACATTGGAACATATCAATGAGTCCTAAATTGGAATGGATTTTATCGTACCGGATAGTACGTAGATGCTATTAATGTGACTCGAGCTGTACTTGGGACTGCCTCACCACATACCATATAATCAGTTTGCGTGTACTCCTGTGGGATACATCTTACTGATTCACTCGGTACATAAACTAGTTGGTTTGCGTGTAATTCTGGGGAAATTTTACCGTACCGGATAGTACGTAGATGCTATTAATGTGACCCGAGCTGTACTTGGGACTGTCTCACCACATGCCATATAATCAGTTTGCGTGTAGTCCTGTGGGATACATCTTACTGATTCACTCGGTACATAAACTACTTGGTTTGCGCGTAATTCTGTGGGAATGTTGCCTTACCTAATAATATCTTTCGCATTTTATGATGACTATCGGAGGATAACAGTACATGAACCGAACTGTATGCGTAATTTATCAATTTACGCTGTCGAACTTCACATCTACCCTCGAGCTAGTATATCAGTAACAAATTTCGACGCCATAAAGGCAGAAATAATCTAAGTGCGCCTACCGAGGAGGAAGCGCCTAGCGGGGATGATTTGGAATTTATTATGTACGTCTTAGACGAAGGCCATTACTACATCAGCGGCTGCCTCAGCAGCGGCATGAGCTGGGAACCCACAAATGTGAGTTCACCATTTGAACGTCGTGGGTATGAGTCCGCGACCGCCACAGCGGTCGACGTCTGCGCCCAGTGCCGGGGTCGCACCCGCTACCGGGAAAATCGTTCAAAAAACTCCAGCGGCGGTGCCGCTAATCAGTAGAACCCAAGCTGGCGAATATTTAAACTAGAAGAACGAGGCCTGGGCGTGCAGGACGCCCGTGCCGGGACCACCCGCGCGCCCGCGGCGCTGCAGAGCCGCGAGCCTGCGCCTCCAGCGCGGTGCGCAGCGAACTACTCGCGGTGCTCGTCTTCTCCGCCAAAACCGACTGGCCGCCAGTAGACACGGTAATGTACGCATAACAATTGTCTGTCTCCCTTTCGTTAACAATGGTCCCTGATATGAAGAATCACTGATTCTACACTGCATTGAAGGTTATAAAATACAATTTACAAACACATTACATTATAATATACCCAATAATAAATCCGAAAAAGAGCAATATGATTCCCTCCACTTCATGGAAGTTTTTAGACCTCACAAGGGTCACCCGTTCTATTATAATAGGTTTGCCAAATGAAAAACGAATTCATGTAGAAAAGAAATAACAAGAATAGAATGGTTTTCTAAAAAGACTAGCTCCAAAGTCAGGAAACTCGCACAGTTGATACGATTACTCATCATCTGCATGTCCGGCTGTCAAATACGGCAGGTTGTATTACTTCTACTTTAAATGGTGGCTCCGCGCCATTATAACTTTTTTACCATTTTCTAAAAAGACAATTTTTAGTCTTTTCAGCTTATTTTATTGAAAGCTTAATTAATATAATAAAAATAAAAAGACCACATACGAGAACAGTTCATAAAGATTGGTTCTGATTGAACAGGGTTTGAGTTCATTTGTTAATTTATTAGCTAGTGTAGTAAACCATCCTTCAACGTTGCCAGCTCGGGTCTCTCGCGGCCGTCTTCCTTCACGTTACGTAGAATAAGTAGCGCCATCGATACGTGCAACCCGCTCACACCCATGCGTGCTCTCTACCTGTCTCGCTCTGACCGCGTGGTTCCCTCTACTCGAGCCCGCGTCTCCTTGTAGTATTCTATAGGTACACAGGTAGCCTAGTCTGTGTTGCGACGCCATCTGGTAGCATTGGGGGTTTTTTTTAGCGTTGGTTGCACGGACACACGCGCGCGGTTTTCTTACTCACTAAGTTTATATTATTTTCATCTAAAGTGATTAAATACATACGAGAGACTTCTTGTGTTTGATATATGAGACCCACACCTCATATATGGCGCCCAACTTAATAAAAGCTGCCCGCGTCGTCCGCGTCAGTTGTAGGTATTAAAGTATGCAGTGGTAGCACGCATACTTACCATAACTGTTTGTGCCGCAGCGCTATTTAGTGACAACTCTAGTGACTACGAAGTTTAAAATGGAAACACGTAGTAAATGTGCGCGTCAAGACGAGAACGCCGCCAGAACCGGCGACGCCGAACCGGCTGCGTTTCCCACTGCCGTTTCGACCGCTCAAACACAGCACGCCAACAACGCTGCCGCCGCCGCCCCGAGTCTCGAGGTTGACGAACCGACACCGCAGCGCCCGCGCCGCGTGCCGGATCTTGGCTCTGTTCAGGCCTCATCCACTCCAAAGACGCCGGAGGCGACATTTTCACAAGACAGCGTGACGGCATTAATAAGTGCAATACAAAAAACACAAACAGATGCTTTCCGCGACATCATTGAAACGATGATGCGTACAGCCCCCATCACATCAGCCACAGATTCACAGACTCTGGCTCGCTGTAGAGCGACTTTCAGTGGCTCGACGGCGGAGTCTGTGAATTCATTCATCGACAGCGTGGAAAGTTATGTGGACTGCTGCAAAGTCTCTGACAATAATATCATGAAAGGTTTGGCAATGTTGTTAACTAAAGATGCCGCTACATGGTGGTTAGGAATAAGAAGCCAAATTTCAAATTGGGCTGAGGCGAAGGAAAATCTGATAAGTGCTTTTGGCGACCGCCGACCGCCCCATAAAATATACACCGAAATTTTTAAAAATACACAAATAGAAGATAATACTGACTTATTCATAGCGAAAACAAGGGCACTATTCGCCAAATTACCTGAGGGGGACTTATCAGAGAACGCCAAATTAGACATAACTTATGCATTGCTCAACCCAAGAATAAAGTTAAGAATTCGCCGAGAAGAGTTTGTGACGTTCGCGGAGCTTCTGAGAAAAGCCCGCGAAATTGAAGACTCGTTGGAGGAAGAAAGAAAATCAGTTCAAGGCGGTCATGTCACACGCGCACCGCCTAAGTCTCACTATACGCCCGCCCAGGCGCGCACGGTTCGCCCGCCTGCCCAAGTACAACAGGGAGCTTCACGTTTCGCGCCCGCAACGACGGCCCCAGCCGCGGCCGACACGCAGCGCGTCGATGCCGCGCCGCGCCCGCAGCCAGTTGCGACGCCAGCTGTTGCCGCCGGCTCCGGTGACGCTCGCGATACGAAGAAGTACCGCCCGCAATGTTCTTACTGCAAGCGATACAATCATACGAGGGAGACGTGCCGTAAGTTGGCTAGTCGAGGTGAGTCCAACTTTTCTAACATTTCCGCGGAAGTGCGTGATAGTGACGAAACAGGTAAAGAGTGCTTTTACAGTGTCGAACTTCCATGTTCAGCAACTAGTGAAATTCCGCGTAACTCGAAATCACATGAGTGGTCTAAGTCACCTAATAAAAATGTATGTGTACAGTCTAATAGTGGTTTGTCAAATAAATATTTGAACGCTGTAAACACTAGGTTAAAACCTATAAATTATGCTAACAGTTATATGTGTACAGATTTGCCTGTTGTGAATGTTGCATGTAACAATTTGGAAAATTGTTTAAACTGCCATAGTCACATGTTCGATTTGCCGCCTACAAAGAAGCAAGATTTAAAAGTAAATTCAGATTCGACACAGTGTTCTAAGGACAGTGCTTGCAGCATTAATAGCAGTCCTGATATATGTTATCGTAATTGGGTTCCGCATAATTCAACATGTGCATGCTTTCACCTAGAAATAAATGCAAATACTGATTATGTATGTAATGTTAAATCAAAACATTTGTGTTCACACAAAATTGAGGATGCCACATGTGGTAGTGCGAAATCCAACTGTTTAAGTATGTTACATGACTGTGAAAACTGTAGTTTGAGAGCTACCTGTCCATGTAAATTTCTTGAAAATGAAAAATTTAGTCGGAGGGCTAGCTATCCAGAAAAACTACTGGACTCTGTAAATAGTTTGGGAGCTAGTGACATAAAAAAATTACATGGAAAAGTTTTTCCATGCCAAAGCATGTCTAGTAATAATAATAATAATGTTAGTAGCAAAGAATGTAACGGTGAATCTCTATCTATGTGTTCTAGGAATTTATTAATGGGAAAGCATATAGAAAATGGTAATTATAGTAATTGTATAGGTAGTGGAGATATTTCAACGTCTGAAAACAGTCGTGAGAGACCCCTTGCATGCCGCGACGTACGCCCGATTTTGAAAATCAAAGTTTTAGGTGTTAATGGTACAGCATTGATAGACACCGCCGCGAAGCATTGTGTTGCGGGCCACACACTGTATGCTCTCCTTCTACGAAAGGGTCACCCACTCGATCAAACAGTACGCCAGGTCAAGCTTGCTGATGGCCATGTACGGGACATGGAAGTGCTTACTACTACCTTAACAGTAAGTTTGGACCTCAAAGACATTACAATACCATTTCTGATTTTCCCTGATTCCGTAAACACTAGGTTAAAACCTATAAATTATGCTAACAGTTATATGTGTACAGATTTGCCTGTTGTGAATGTTGCATGTAACAATTTGGAAAATTGTTTAAACTGCCATAGTCACATGTTCGATTTGCCGCCTACAAAGAAGCAAGATTTAAAAGTAAATTCAGATTCGACACAGTGTTCTAAGGACAGTGCTTGCAGCATTAATAGCAGTCCTGATATATGTTATCGTAATTGGGTTCCGCATAATTCAACATGTGCATGCTTTCACCTAGAAATAAATGCAAATACTGATTATGTATGTAATGTTAAATCAAAACATTTGTGTTCACACAAAATTGAGGATGCCACATGTGGTAGTGCGAAATCCAACTGTTTAAGTATGTTACATGACTGTGAAAACTGTAGTTTGAGAGCTACCTGTCCATGTAAATTTCTTGAAAATGAAAAATTTAGTCGGAGGGCTAGCTATCCAGAAAAACTACTGGACTCTGTAAATAGTTTGGGAGCTAGTGACATAAAAAAATTACATGGAAAAGTTTTTCCATGCCAAAGCATGTCTAGTAATAATAATAATAATGTTAGTAGCAAAGAATGTAACGGTGAATCTCTATCTATGTGTTCTAGGAATTTATTAATGGGAAAGCATATAGAAAATGGTAATTATAGTAATTGTATAGGTAGTGGAGATATTTCAATGTCTGAAAACAGTCGTGAGAGACCCCTTGCATGCCGCGACGTACGCCCGATTTTGAAAATCAAAGTTTTAGGTGTTAATGGTACAGCATTGATAGACACCGCCGCGAAGCATTGTGTTGCGGGCCACACACTGTATGCTCTCCTTCTACGAAAGGGTCACCCACTCGATCAAACAGTACGCCAGGTCAAGCTTGCTGATGGCCATGTACGGGACATGGAAGTGCTTACTACTACCTTAACAGTAAGTTTGGACCTCAAAGACATTACAATACCATTTCTGATTTTCCCTGATTCCGGCAACAATGAAACACTCCTGGGCATTGATTATATTACTGCTGCAGGAGTTGTAATAGATTTTCATAAGGAAGTTTGGTACTTTGCAAATAATGATAATATGAAACATAAACTGCTGTTTGAACCTACTTCACGGCACATAAGCTGCGCCTCTGCTAACATCCTCCGTGATGACGAAGGTGCCCATCTCAATCCAGCTGAGCGTAGAGCTCTTGCTGAAGCTCTCGTCAGACACGCTAATATTTTTAAAGCAGGGGGAGGTGTTACTCCATACGCTGAGCATTGCATAGACACAGGTAATCATCCACCTATAGCTGTGCCTCCATATCGCCTCACTCCAGCTAAGAAGGAGCTTATGAAACAAGAGATAAATAAGATGCTCGATGATGACATCATTGAAGAGTGTGAGTCGGCTTGGTGTTCTCCAGCGTTGATGGTGCCGAAGCCTGGTGGTAAAATTAGGTTCTGCGTTGACTACAGACGGCTGAACGCAATCACGAAGTCTGACAATTACCCGATGCCACGCATCGATGAACTTCTACAATCAACTAAGAAAAATTCATATATGAGTACTTTAGACCTCCGCTCCTCGTACTGGCAAGTTAAAGTCAGAGAGTCGGACAGAGACAAAACTGCCTTCACATCTCCTCTCGGCATATACCGCTTCAAAAAGATGCCATTTGGATTAAAAAACGGTCCAGCTTGTTTCCAGCGTTTAATCGATAGGCTACGTTCCTGCGCTGCTCTGAAAGAGGTAACCATCCTGGCATACCTTGACGATATTTTAGTGATATCAGAAGGGTTCCAAAGGCACCTGGAAGACCTGGAACTCGTGTTGAAACGTTTGGAAGAGTTCAACCTTTGTGTCAACCGAGAAAAGTGTGCTTTTGCAAGAGACAGTGTCAGATACCTTGGACATGTAATTACTCAAGAAGGTATATCCACTGACCCTCAAAAAGTGAGCGCTGTTTTAGATATGAAAGAACCTGCCAATTTAAAACATTTACGAACCTTCCTTCAGACGTGCTCGTGGTTCAGAAAATGTATTCCAAATTTTTCCAAAATCGCTGAACCGTTAACACGGCTAACTAGAAAGAACCAAACCTGGACATGGAGCTCAGAACAAGTTCAGGCTTTCAATGAGCTCAAACGGCTCCTCACCTCGGCACCAATACTGGTTCAACCTGACTTCAACCATCCCTTCGTGCTACGTACAGACGCAAGCAGTTATGCCCTCGGTGCAGTCTTACTTCAGGGAGAAGTTAACCAGGAAAGACCTATCGAATATGCCAGTCGACTTTTAAACGACGCGGAGCGCAACTACTCCACCACGGAACAAGAAGCTCTTGCTGTGGTTTGGGCGGTTGAACGTTTTCGATCATATCTCGATGGGCATCCGGTAATAATTGGAAGTGATCACCAACCGCTTCGTTGGTTACTTTCTCTTAAGTCACCAACAGGTAGATTGGTCCGTTGGGCCTTAAAACTCCAGTCTTTTGATATAAAGTTCGAGTATACTCCGGGGAAAGCCAACGTCATAGCAGACACACTCAGCAGACCAATCTGTTCAATTGAAAACCGTAATGACTGTGGTGTTTGCTCTATTATATGTGATCTGCCGACGAAATCTCCTGACCAGATCAGACAAGAACAGCTTTCTGATCCTGAAGTAGTGAAAATCATCAAAGAACTTGAAAGTTCAGATGAGGTTGCTTGTAAAAGGTGGCATGAACGTGGATACCTTATGAACCAGGGTGTCCTATATAGATACAACCCCGATTCAGAGAGTGAGTCTCCACAGTTGGTGGTTCCTGCGGATCAGGTGGTAAGTGTCCTCAAAGAGCTGCACGACTCTTCATTAGCAGGCCATCCTGGCATTGACCGCACATATCAAAAAGTGGCCCAGTTATATTATTTCACAGGAATGCGAAGACTCATAACTGACTACGTAAGAGCATGCATCCACTGCCAGCGTTACAAAGTATCTAACGCCAAACCACCTGGCCTTCTGCAAACTCCGGTCATGAATCAAAGGAATGAGGTATTGGCCATTGACCTTTTCGGCCCTTTACCTGAAGGAGACCAGGGGGAGCGCTGGGTGTTTCTCATCGAAGACACGGCCACACGTTGGGTAGAAATATTTGCTCTTCAAGATGCTACAGCTGAAGCTTGCGCCCGCGTTTTAATTGAAGAACATTTCCTGCGATTTGGCATTCCTCGTCGAATAATATCGGACAACGGAGTACAGTTCGTTTCAGCAGTCATGCGCCAGTGCATGTCGGCTCTGGGGGTGAAGCAAAATTTTGTGCCTCTCTACCACCCTCAAGCGAACCCAGCAGAACGCAAAAATAGAGACTTAAAAGCTATGCTAGCTTACCTGGTTGAAGAAGACCATACTTCTTGGCCAAAGAAGTTGCCGCTGGTTCGTTTCGCCTTGAATAGTTCTAGGTGTAGGACCACAGGTGTGTCACCAGATTATCTAACCTTTGCCCGGGAAATGAGGTCACTGACCGAGGTCACACACGACCTGCGTGCCATACTGAATAAAGAAAATTTCATACCACAAATAACACCTTATCTCAGAAAGTTTGTCTCGTCACTGTCGGCGATCCGTGAACGTGTGGAAACACAACAGGATCAAACAAAAGAATATGCCGATCAATCTCGCCGAGAACCTGCAGACATCTTTCAAGTAGGTGATATGGTACTACTAAAGTCCCACGTACTCAGTAGTGCTTCAAAGAACGTGACTGCGAAGTTTGCACCAAAGCGTGACGGGCCGTATCTGATTTCAAGCAAAGTAAGCCCAACAACGTATGTTCTGTCGCATGTAAACCTGCCCAATGAAGTCCTTGGCAAATATCACGTACAGGATCTTACCGCATTCAAAGAAAGTGATAATGGCTCACTACCAAAACCGGTGAATCCGAAGAAAAAACGAGGTCGCCCAAGGAACAATATTCAGAGACTAGTCCAGGAGCGAGGACGTTCCCCTGGACTAGAGGGGGAGTATGTAGTAAACCATCCTTCAACGTTGCCAGCTCGGGTCTCTCGCGGCCGTCTTCCTTCACGTTACGTAGAATAAGTAGCGCCATCGATACGTGCAACCCGCTCACACCCATGCGTGCTCTCTACCTGTCTCGCTCTGACCGCGTGGTTCCCTCTACTCGAGCCCGCGTCTCATTGTAGTATTCTATAGGTACACAGGTAGCCTAGTCTGTGTTGCGACGCCATCTGGTAGCATTGGGGGTTTTTTTTAGCGTTGGTTGCACGGACACACGCGCGCGGTTTTCTTACTCACTAAGTTTATATTATTTTCATCTAAAGTGATTAAATACATACGAGAGACTTCTTGTGTTTGATATATGAGACCCACACCTCATACTAGGAAATACTTTAGATTACCTACCATAATTTTCCTTTGTCAATGATTCTCGCCGTAACAACGGATGCGCTTGACCTGAGTCATTACCTACATCTAAAGAAGGGAAGTTGAGGGGCGAAAATGTGATTGGTAATATATTTTTTCAGCCCCTAGGTCATCTCTAAAGTACATGCATTACATATTTGTAATATTTTGAATCAACACGTGCCAGTGTTTGTCCCGCCCTCTCGTTCTGTAGACTGCGAGCTTCTGTGGTGTCATCGGCAACTGTTAGGCCGTAATTACTTATGGCCATAGGATTCGAGACAATAACTTCTCCTCTGAAATACTTTCTGACGCCTCAACGACGGGGGGCGGCTGCGTGTGGCGGTCAAACCGCTTGCGGCTCCTGGTCGGAACGAAAGCGCAAACTTCACATTAATCAACTTAAAGTATTAGTAGTTTATTTCTCAATCACGTTTTTTACAAAACAGCCAACCTGTGAAATTTTACTTCGCGACGACGATGCTACTACCATTTCATATTCCTATGAACCGAATGGCCAGCATTCAATTCTCTCGCCTAACGCGCATCGCTAATAACATTTGGCCATAGTGCGAATCAAAAAGAGTATTTGTATTAGCATCTTGTTATCATCGAAAGAAAACATCGTAGCGGATGCGGAATCTAGAAAATCCCACCCCGATTAAGAATGTGAACAAAGTAGTTCAGCATTTAAGACTATAGTCAGTAGATTCGGACCTCCCACGGTTAATTTATTTGCGCGTATAGTATTATAAAAATGCAATAAAATAATGTCAAAATAGTAAACAATACATCATGATTCAGAGATCCAGAAGCATTTGAAATAAATGCATTCACGATCCTTCGATCAGATAGTTAGTATTTCTACGCGTTCCCCCTGCGCCATACTGCTTAAAATCTGATCAACAACTATATATATATATATATATATCTCCAATAAAGCAACAGGTATCATTTAAGTTCAATTGTGGCCTCACAAGCTTGGTACCCGATTATTTATTTTTTAATCTTCAATATATAAGCAATTATATTTTCATTTCAACTGCTGGAACATCTAGGCCAATCTGACCCTAGTTACAGGGATATTGACCGGGGCGCGCTACTCCGACGGGTGGCGCCAGAATCTTCGAATATTAGGCTAGCTCTGTTTTCAGCGAAATCATTTAGGCAGTACAGGCCTTAAATTAGAAAATGACACACCTATTGCAAAGATAATAACATACAAATTTACGTAACCTCTAGTAAATGAGTTATTGATTTCCTAACGAAAATGTATAACGGTGGTTGTCAATATGGCTTTTTTAACAGTTATAGGGCTGCGCTATCTTAGGACAGTATATGTCAGATAATCATAGAATCCAAAGGTTCTTTAAAAGCCTCATCCGACTAATACCTCCTGTAAGGTTAATAGCTGATTGAGTGGGTGTTTGTAGACAATCCTCACAATAGTTAATTGTAGACTAGAACTAGTGTTGTGTAATTTATATTTATTGTTATTTTATATTATTGTATAATCGATTAAGTGATTCTACCGATTATTGTATCTTCATACCGAATTGTCAATTTGCGTGTAGCAACACCACGAACGATGGTGTTATAGTCTATGAAGAAGGAACGGCATAATATATTTGGAACCGTCGAACTGAGTGGTTGTTTTATTAATCCGTAAATATCGGCCGAATCTTCGATACTTTCTGGGATATGGAATTGATCTTTCATCTCAGAAGCGGGATATATCAAGTACGCCCACGATTTTGAAGAAATAGTACTAATAAAGTGAAAATATGGGCACGTGGTTGCGTCATGTGTTTTATTAATCGTGGAGAAAGAAGAAAATTTTTGAAATTTCCTTCAACTAGTGGTGAAGATGTCGAAAGAAGGAGTCATAATCAAAAATAAAACTCTGCGTCGGAGGCGTAGCGAGCAAAGACGCCGTCACGGTCATCGGGGCAGAAGAAATTTTAGCAGTTTGTACGAGTAAAGTCGTCGAAAGCAGCGGAAACCAGTGAGTTCACTGGAGTCTCGAAGAGGGAGATGGAGCCACAGCAAGGAGATCGAGCCGCAGCAGGGAGATTGAGCTGCAGCAGGGAGATGGAGTCGCAGCAGGGAGATGGAGTCGCAGCAGGGAGATGGAGTCGCAGCAGAGAGATGAAGTCGCAGCAGGGAGATGGAGTCGCAGCAGGGAGATGGATTCGCAGCAGGGAGATGGAGTCGCAGCAGGGAGATGGAGTCGCAGCAGGGAGATGGAGTCGCAGCAGGGAGATGGAGTCGCAGCAGGGAGATGGAGTCGCAGCAGGGAGATGGAGTCGCAGCAGGGAGATGGAGTCGCAGCAGGGAGATGGAGTCGCAGCAGGGAGGCAGGGCGAACGCGGCAGGCGAGGTAGCAGTACGGGGTTGAAGTTAGTGGCGAGAGTGAAACACGTGATCACGTGAGTATTTCTAACGTTCTTAACAGTGACACGCAGGCATTTTTTTTTGTTGATATCGGTAAAAGTTATAACTGGTAACCGACAGCAAGAGAGACAGCGAGAGAGAGAATACATGTCCTTTGCTAGGTAACGTTTTTAAATTAATGTGCGAGGCTTTACAACTGGGGAGATGATCAAGTTACTCATTATAAGTAACGAAGATCGCAGATGTCGCGAAGTTTATGGCTCTGCCAACCATGTCGTTTTGTGGTCTAAGTGGAAACTTAAGTTAGAGGAATCATTCCCGAGTAGACAACTATTCTGAGCTAGTAGCTCACTGAGATACTGTCAAAACGTGTAAGATTCAATGAATCGATCAATAAAATGAATAAAAATAGATGGCGTAAGTATATAAACCAATAATACTAGTGATACCAAATATTTATTTATTAACTATATTCACACTCCTTTGGATGTCCATTACAGTTCCATTGTTATTGTATTTACGACTTATAGGTATTGAACTATTGACTATTGAAGGTCGCGTAGACTTAGGTAGTCAGTGTACATTGATCCGGTACAGTGAAGCTATTAAAAGGGCGACGTGACAATTTCTCCTAAGGAAATGTTTGCATAGCCAGTTACTTCCAATATTAGTTACTCAGGTGCAATACGTATATAGGCTGCTCTTAGGAAGCCAGATGATATCCGCCATTATGCCAGATAATATCTGCTACTTAACGCCGGGTGAGTACGAAACAGAAAATGGTATTATATATTAGTAGCTATTAGTAGATAATTTTAGTACTACCTAATCCTATTTCAGTAACTTATAATACAGTAAATTTATTAGATTTTGGCAATTATGAGACAAATATTGCCCTTTATTATGGCAATCAGATACATGAAAGAGAAGTTGGATGTTCTTTGGATATCTCAAGGGACTTAGGGTTAACTTATGTGGTTCAAATGCAAATTAAATTGAACGACGCACAGCCAGTAGATATCAGGCGCATCGGTTTTGTTTTCGGAGCACGAGCTAGCCCTGTGTTGCTAGTCAAGAAAATATCGAAGAAAGTATTTTATGAGTCGCCTATCGTGCATTTATAATAAAACACTAACCGTTGCCTGTAATCGATGACCAGCTCAACAGGTTAGCCTGTAATTCGTTAGTTTAGATATTTAGACGAATGCATCTTCCGCGTCCAATGAATGAAATCTAAGGTTACTAAAGGTGACCTTACTCTCTCGTTACTCTATCGTTATCTGTATGGATGACGTATTGATTCCGGCGTGACCGTTTAAAGAGAAAATATTATGGTTAGTGGAGGTATCGTGACTCCTTATGGATGCAGATCTTCCTTTAAATAATAAGAAACGTAATTTATTATGTATTGATCTAGATCTCCCCATGATTTCATGTTAGTAGCGACGGTATTTGCCCGGATACACACAAAACGTCTGCCATAAGACATTTTCCAATTCCGCGAAACACATACGATGTGAGACGATTCGTTTGTTTAACGAGCCATTGACGATTTTCTTAGTCAGGTGGCATTTGTTTTGAACAGGGTAATACATTTTTGTTTGAAATTATTGATGTGCGTACTAAATACATAAATATACGAGCTGTAAGAATTTTTGAAGGCAACAACTACGATTAAAGTATTCAGGGAACATTTAGTTTTAATATGCCTTCTCGACTTATTACGTTTCGCGATTCAAGTTTTCATATTCATATTATATTCATTTATTTCATAAACACGGGTTACAGTGGGGACTAATAAAATATTTGAGTAGGTACTGCCATGATTCGCCTTATTGGTCTATGAAAATTGTCCTAGTAAATCAGATTCATTCAGTCATATTACGATTATAAATTATCAAATAAAATAAAAACATGCATTAATACACAAAAATTAATTGCTCTCAAAATGAAATCTCACAGATTTAGTAATAAAATTGAGTAATGTTACGCGTACCTAGAGATAATAAAGGTTACTTTTATTTTAAAAAAAAATGTATATCGCGACACGCTTTTTCAGCAAGAAAGCCAATAAGTGCAGTTCTAAAACATTCATTTTCCTTTAAAGACCTAATTGGTAGCGAAATTTTATTATAGATGGTAGGTGCCATTCAGTTATCACCTATTCTATTTAGAAGACTTTTGCATTCGTATGTTGTAACTGAATTGCCTTGACGTCTGCTTCCAGAAGGTTTAATTTTAAAGTAATGATGGTTAGTTTTATAAAATTTGCAACCTCACTTATGTGCAATGCAATGCAAATGGATGGCAAGGTGAGAATTTTGTACTTACGAAAGTAAGGTTCGCATGGATCATCTGACTTTAAACCAAACATAGCCCTATAATACATTATTCTGGGCTACGAAAACACTGTGTTTGTTAGTAGTGTTTCCCCAGATCACTATCCCATATCGTAGAACAGATGCAATAGATCAATGATATGCTGCCAAGAGTGAATGGACAGGACGAAAGGTTTAAACTTTTTAACTATATCCGATGCTTTTATTACCAAATGTCATGGTGGGAATGTTAATTTGTGGGATGACTATATCGGCGAATTACATTAGGAATTAATACTGCTATTGATAAGACTACGGGGACAAGCCCTTCAGAGTTATTTAGCTGTAAGTTAGTAAGTGCATCTGAAAACATGTTATCAGATATGATTGCTGACACTACAGAGCGGATGACTTGATGCGATTAAGGTCAAATGCAAAGGAGAGGATAGACAAACAACACAAATATTCCAGGAGACAATCTGATAAGCATAGGCAGGTTTAGACAGAATATAAGGTAGGATACCGAGTTAGGACTGAACGAACCGTCATCGAAACAGACCACATAGGTATATCCAAAAAACTTATTCCTAAATTTCAAGGCCCTTATCGGGTCCTAAAAATATTACCTGATGGAAAAGGAATAAAAGGTATGAACACGTTATTGAGCCGGATAAAATACACCACTGGTTGAACTTTAATGATTACGTTAGCGATAGCATCGAAAGTGACCTAGGTGAAGGAACCGATGTAGATAGTAAGTAGATGTTTATGTCTGTTGAAGTAAATAGGTTGTCGGGTGATTATTATGTGCTTTATGATTTTAGTAGGATGTTGTGTGTGTCACTGTTAGGAATATTGTCCGCATTCCAAGACCTAATGAGCAATCAGTGCAGATAGCGAATGGCATCAAGAAATTGGTGTCGCACAGATGATTGCAAGATAACAAATGAGATAGATGATGCGAGTGCGGTTTGTCATGAGCGGTCAGTGCAGATAGCGAATGGCACTAATGGTGTCGCACAGATGACCGTAGATTGTGACAAACTGTGCAAGACGATTTCAAGATAGGGAATAAAATTCCTGACGCGAGCGCGGCTTGTCATGAGCGGTCAGTGCAGATAGCGAATGGCACTAATGGTGTCGCACAGATGACCGTAGATTGTGACAAGCTGTGCAAGGAGATTTCAAGATAGCGAATAAAATTCCTGATGCGAGCGTAGTTTGTCATGAGCGGTCAGTGCAGATAGCGAATGGCACTAATGGTGTCGCACAGATGACCGTAGATTGTGGCAAACTGTGCAAGATATTCATTAAGATTGCGATCAGATCCGAAACTAGATTCTCATCCTAAGACCGATTGTGAGTGGTACCTACTACACTATGAATTGAAATTAGATTTTGATTTGAAAAACAAATCCACTTGAGATTAGATTTGATTTGTTACTAGGTTAATTGAATTAAGATTTATGAAACAAGATTATGAATTGAGATAAGATTTGATTTGTAACTAGGTGAATTGAAATTAGGCTTTGATTTGACGAAAAAAAAGATTCCGAATTGAGATTAGATTTGATTTGTAACTAGGTGAATTGAAATTAGATTTTGATATGAAAAAAAATATTCTGAATTGAAATTAGATTTTGATTTGAAAAATTATTCCGAATTGAGATTTGATTTGAGTTGTAACCAGGTGAATTGAAATTAGATTTTGATATGAAAAAAAAAAGATTCTGAATTGAAAATAAATTTTGATTTGAAAAATGATTCCGAATTGAGATTAGATTTGATTTGTAACTAGGTGAGTTGAAATTAGATTTAGATATGAAAAAAGATTCTGAATTGAGAATAGATATGATATGTAACTAGATTGTGAACTGTGCCTAGATTCTTATGATATGAAACCATGTTGTATTATGTATTGTATATATAATATTAGATTTTGAGACACTGTGAAAAAATTGTAATAATTGACTGTGAGATATTGCTTCATGTTTATATAATATTTATACTGAATCATTATTTAAATTTAGCTTATGCAAAGTTAATAGTATTTCTTGAGTGAGAGGACTCACTCAGAAACAGGATGGCCGAGCTGTAAGGTTAATAGCTGATTGAGTGGGTGTTTGTAGACAATCCTCACAATAGTTAATTGTAGACTAGAACTAGTGTTGTGTAATTTATATTTATTGTTATTTTATATTATTGTATAATCGATTAAGTGATTCTACCGATTATTGTATCTTCATACCGAATTGTCAATTTGCGTGTAGCAACACCACGAACGATGGTGTTATAGTCTATGAAGAAGGAACGGCATAATATATTTGGAACCGTCGAACTGAGTGGTTGTTTTATTAATCCGTAAATATCGGCCGAATCTTCGATACTTTCTGGGATATGGAATTGATCTTTCACTCCTACACCCGAATGTGATATGACATGGAATCCTGGAAAAGTATTAGACTGCCCAGTGGAACCCAAACAAATGTACTTACATAATATATATATATATATATATATATATATATATATATATATATAATAATACATAAAATATAGTTAGCTATATATATATATATATATATATATATAGCTAACCTAATTATTCCACAATAAATAGAGTTCTGACTCTATAAAATAAAAATCTACAATATTAACATTTTAACTAAAATTATGAATAAAATTGAAATTTCATCGAAAGTAGGAAACATTTAACATCTACTATAAATCCCGTTTTTTTAAAGAAAAACCACAAGCGTCATGCTTAGGCACTAATCTTGTACATAGATAGAACAACACCTTTATGGAAAAGTATCGAATTGTTTGTTAGTTTTATTAAGGCTTATTGTAATAGCTTATATAGTGAGTGACTACCCAAACGATAAGCCGCTGGGTCAGGTATCAGGTCTTAGGTATTCTACCTAAAGGTATACAACATTCTCTGCGACGCGCGGCTACGTCTCGAGCTCACGCGCCGACGGTCAACAGCAACCAGCAGTGCAAGTACAGAACTCGGTTCGCTAAATTTGACGATCGTCAAATTCGTCATATTTTTACGAATTGTACGAGTACAGAACTGAAATCGCAATCGGTTGTCGATCACATCCGGATGACATGATGACATGTCACCTGGACCTCTTCACGTCTCTTTCGATAGTGATATACAAGAGCTATTCCTTTAGAAATTCGGTATACAATCGTAAAACAATTCCGAAAGTCTTAACCGGTTAATTGCGTACCGTAAACGGTGCCTTTTATCATCAGCGACTGCTGGCTTTCAGTTTGTCTTCCAGGAATAACATGACTAATACCCATTATTTATATCAAGTAGTTTGTTGCTTAAATTTATCGACATTGTGTTTGAAGTAGTGATATCGCAGATCCCAAACACAGCCGGCCGGAGCCCAAGCTCCAGCACGTTTTCCCAGTTTCTTAATAGAACTATTCTCAGCTTTGTCGAAGCAGAGTTAGCAAAAGCGATTATCAATCCAGATTGAATAGAATAATTGTCTATTAGGAAATTATTTAAGTCTATAACAATATCACTATGAAATTTAAATGTAACAAATTGTATACACATCAATTGTGATTTATAAATTTGTAAGTCGGAAAACAAAACTTGTGTTTTTTCACATGTTTTGTTACATAACAGGCAGCGTTAACGATTTCCTAAACACGCTATCTCTCAAAGTCTACAATATATAACGATATTCTATTTCAGGTTACTAATCTCGATGACGAAGCACGAAGTATAATTAGTGATTAAACGAACTTACCTGTAAGTGAAGTTCTATCATAATTATACGAGTGCTTCGTCCGAAGAGATTAGTACCTAACACCCGCCCGCCCTATGTAACTATCCATCCCTAAAATGGTTTAGGAAATTATTAACACTGTACCTAATAACATAGTGCAGACTCTAAATTAATGACGCTATGAGCGACGGGAAAGAGCAAGGAGTAGAAAGTACCCTCCAAAACCAAAAAAAAAAAAAAAAAAAAACTCTCAACTTAGTGCAAAGAGTGGTGTCACGTAGGCGTTACTACAATGTATAAAGATATTCTATTTCAGGTTACTAATCTCTTCGGACGAAGCACTCGTATAATTATGATAGAACTTCACTTACAGGTAAGTTCGTTTAATCACTAATTCTCTTTGACTTATCAATGTATTCTGTTTTGAACTGTTCTAACTCCTGATACTTTTCTGAGTAGTAGTCGACCAGTTCTGCCAGCTCTTCCATCTTGTCCTTCATGATGTAGACGACATTCAATTTCTCATTGATTTGTGCCAATAAAGATTGGACACTTGTATCTTCGTCGCATGTTATTTTTTCTTGTGCGGTTACCTTGCTAGGCGTCACCTGACATTTATCGCAAGTTTGGTTTTTAGTAAACAATTTGATATCCTGCACACAAGCTTTATGGTAATAGGACTGGCATCGTCCTTTACACTGCACTACGTCTCCACTTTTATTCTTAGATAGAAACATTTTACATTTTCCACATTGCACCATTTTCGTAACTATTTAATTTCACCTCGTACACACAAAACAAATTAGCACACGTCCGCTCGCTGAGAGCGCGCGCGGGGACTGGTATATGTATAGAGGTTAAAATTTAACCACTGTTTCACTTCTGCTGTGTGATGATGTGGTCAAATCACATTAGATTTAGAACAAATATTCCATATTTTGCCAGACGGTGCGGTTTTTCTCTGTCTTAGTTTAGTTGTAAGAAACCATATGCAAGTTATAAACAAAGGTACCTAGACGACCGAGCTTAGCTCGTTAATTTAATAATATAAGTAAACAATTAATTTTCTTCGTGTAACCTCAAACCAAACACATATTGGTTTAAGAGTAGCTTATCAGCGCCATCTATTGTCAAGAAGCTTCAATGTTGTTGTGTCGGTAAATTGTTGTTTCAGCAGTATTAGGTACTACTCGCCAAATATATTTCAGTAAGAGTCATATTCTAATGACTGGTTCTAATGGCTGGACTGATATTAGTGCGATGGGATGTAATACTATTAATGTAATACATACTAATTTATTAGAAAATATGTAGTGGTTTCAGTGAATAGAGGGCTAGTAGATAATATGCTCTATAGACAGCTCAACATATGTATAACATATTAAATAAAATAAAAAAGAACACATATAAAATAAATATATCAAAACGCCGAAAGCACAACTGACTTTTACTAAAGTAGAAAATGTAATTAACGTTTAATTATCCCATATTTAATTCATACAGGATTTTAAGATAAATAGTGTAATATAAAAATAATTTTTTTTCAATGTTTGTGTAATTACTTTTATTCTTAAACTCTGCAATAAATTTATTTATTCACAAAGCTCTCAAAACCGAAATAATTCATGGGAAACTTGTACTTAAAATTGACCATGGAGACATTTTCAAACCGTATTAATATTATATTAAATGTTTGCTTACTCTTCACTTCATGAATAAACCAATGATATTATATGTTTACAGATGTCGCACAAGCGCGCGGAAACTGAGGCGGCAAAATTAAGTCTATTGTAGTAATTTTGATTACGACGCGTATTTCAAGCGCAAGTGTAAACATATATTTATCTTTTTCTATATTATTTGTACCGTAGAGACAAGACGTAGCGTAGACCACACCGCACTCAATTCTTTGATTGTGGCAATACCGCATGTAATCTGGGGACTTTTCCTTCCACGGTAGAGAGTTTTATTATTAATTGAATTAATTAAATTAAGTTAAATTTAAGAATTACAATTAATTAATTAATTATTTTTTATTTAAACATTTTTTATTTTATTTATACATTAACTTCAGTTTAGTACCGTGGTGGTACCGGCCTAGAATAGTACTCCCCCATCTCTTCCCGTGGGTGCCGTAAGAGTCGGCTAAGGGATAACGTACCAGGAGGTGGGCAGCAGCGCCTTCTGAGGATCGGAAATCATACTGCGCTCGCCAACCCGCCTGCCAAGCGTGGCGAGTATTGGCAAAT
>CAKOGW010000012.1:0-82000 GCA_934044485.1 Apeira syringaria | reverse complement strand
TAGATACTTCAATTCCGGGAATAGGAATACATAGGCTACTTTTCATCATCATTATATTCATCATCAATCATCACCACGCGGTTGAAACCGTGGGACGCAGCTAGTAAGTACAATAATTAACAATTTTCTTTGTACCACTAAAGTCCTTATATAATCCTTGTCTAATACAGCAGTCTACAATAGGTCTGTATCAAACCATGAAAGGATAAAAATTAGCCTGCCAAATAATTCACTGTGCCCACTATTTTGAGACTCCTCTACAAGGGTAAGTCCTGCTTGGGATGGCCCTGCAACGGGCTGCCAATCTGAAATGATTAAATGTATAATTTTTTGCGCAAATTTTTTATCCATCTAAGATCCATTACATCCTAAATACAAACATATAAAGAAATACCTACTTACAATGGCTATACTTAGTTAAATAAAAAGCATATCGATTAAACAATGTCATTGCTTTAAATTTCTGTCAAAAATAAAATATTTTTTTATTTTTATTTCAACATAAATTAGGTTTTGATCCAATTATAACTGTAAGTCTGTCTAGTACAGAAGTCTGCGACAGGGGGTCATCCGCTTAAAAATATTGCTTTAGCTTTCGACTTTATTTCCGTCTTTTCGAACCTAAGATAGCTTCAATAATGAACTCTGAAGGTCGCCGTGGCGCAGTGGTTAGTGTCATTGACATGACTTCTGTGTCTCTGGGACCCATTTGCAAGCAAACATTTGTGCGATGAGTGCAGATGTTTGTCCCGGGACTTAGATATTTGTGTGTCCATGCCTCCCGCGATACAGAGAATCCTAGTGCGGGGGTCTGAGTGTAATAAGAAAAAACCTCATTATTAGTAAAATAATTATATAATTGATTTATTAACAGTTAATCAATTGTTTTAGTTTTTTTTATGTTTGAAAAGACAGAGAGAAAGTCGAAAACTATATCAATAGTGAAAGCAATATTTTTAGGCATATGGCCCCCAGGTCTGTATATGGACGGTGAAAGGATAAAAATTAGCCTGCCAAATAAATCACTGTACACACCTTTATGAGACTCTTCCACAAGGGAAAGTCCTGCTTGTGGGCTTGTGGATGGCCCTGCCACGGGCTGCCCATCTGAAATGATGTCATGAATTCATATATTTTAAAAGCTTAATTAACAATTGTTTTAGTTTTTCTCAGAAAGTGTAGCGAGAGATGTCAGACTTAAAGAATCAAGGCGTTAGTTGCTTTTTTTAAATAAAACGTTTTGAACTTTATCTAGAACTTGTCTCATTAGAATACTATATACCTACAGACACAGACAGATACAATGGCTACTAAACTATTATAATATGGAACCTGTGGCATGCTTTAATTTTTATCAAGTAAAAGCAATAAACTTCACATTACTAGTTTTCACTTTGTACACGTATACTTAACTTACCTTTTTTGTCTGTCCACACGTTGTGGAAAATCGGTCAACTGACACTCCGTGAGAGGTGACACCATCAAATTTAATGTTGGAATTGCATGCCTCTTGAGCTGACTTCCCTTTGTGTTAAAACATCTTTTTTCAAAGTGATTTCCACAAACAGATCTCTGCACATGTAGTTTTTCAATTGGTAAGTATACTAGCTCTTCATTACCAACAGCTTTGATCCACTCCCGACATCTGAAAACAAAGGAAAATAATAATTGAATAGATTCTTAGAGCATAAAAAGACTCTCTAGGTGCCTACTAAAACAATAAAGGTTTCATTTTAAACAAAGTAAAATAGTTTATAAAAAAAAATACATATAAAGTTAAGTAAGTGATATGCATACAAGTATTGCTGACTTCATTTATAGGATTTCATACCTATATGGGTGCCACTGAATCCCTATTACAAAGCCACAGTTTTATTTTATGCTGAATAGATTTAGGTTTGACCACTATTTTAATTGATAGTGACGATGTGGTCTAAGATGCAACCACGCTAGACCTATAATGTATAATGGCTCTCAAGGTTTGATACCAGAACACACTATGTTTTTTGGTGAAAGTGGGGAAATCCCCTTAAGTGGGGATCAAGCCAGCATCTATCAATTTCACAGCCAATGCTTCCACAGGTGAACTATGACTACATTTATGAACTTCCATACATTCATTGTAGTACTGTTGGCATCTGCTAGCACCACTGTAGTAAAATGTATAGAGAACACCAAAATGTTGAAACTTCTAGTATTCAGAAAAAAACTCATACTGTTCCTAAAATTTTTTAGTGTGTATGTATGACTATAGTCAGTCATAACAATTTTTTTTTTATATTTATAGGTTCCATTCCATAGGAAATGTTTCTTTCCAGTTAGTTCAGAATTAATTATTGTACAATGGGACTGAATCATCTATATGAGAATTCGGGTTACACTTGTCGTCAACATTATGCATGTTACTGCACTGCGCTTATCATTCCAAGACATTAAATAATTAAGTTATGCTGTCTCACACCTGCTACAGAGCCCTTAACAGACTTATCCTGATATAACTATCAGTATTAAAATGGTTCTTGGAATATATTAATATTATATATACTACATATGCGGGCTGCTTCCAACCAGTTGTTGTGGAAATCAATGGGGGAGGCATATCTCCAGCAGTGCACGTTCTATGGCTGAGATTATGATATACTACATATACATTATACTGTAGCTAAGTTAATTTACTTATATAAAGTAGTCTAACAATATATATTCTGTTAGTGCCTAATATTTCATTGTGTTCACACCTTACCCCATGATTTTATTCGCGGATGAGGATGAACACGGCACTCTTTACAAATGATACTAAAGGACATGAAAATGTAGTTAATAACTCGCTTATAGATATTATTGACTGGTTAAATAGAAACAACCTAAATATTAATTTAGATTAAACTTTGTACATGACATTTAAACATAAAAATGTCAGGCCTCTGTCATTAAATATACAATACAAAGGTAAGACAATCACTAATACAGATATAACTAAATTCTTTGGATTACATATAGACTCGGATCTCACTTGGCACGCGCACATTGAACAGGTTCTTAACAAACTGTACCAATGTGCATATGCTCTATATATGCTTCGAAAAGTAACTAATGTTGACACCCTACTAACTGCTTATCATGCCAATGGGGGATCTATCTTGAGATATGGGGTTTTATTTTGGGGTAACTCAGCGGGAAAAGATGTAGTCCTCAGAGCACAAAAGAGATGTATTAGGGCTATCTGTGGCATTTACCAGACTGACTCGTGTAAGCCTCACTTTGTAAATCTTAAAGTTTTGACACTTCCCTCAGTCTACATCCTGGAGGCAGCTCTTATGGTTAGATCTGAACTTCGCAAATATGATACACTCAAAAGTACTAGGAACAAAGGTAAGCTGTACAATATAAAAGCAAGACCTCAACTATTTTCAAGTAGTATTTATTGTATGGGTGTTAAAATTTACAACAACTTGCCTTTGTCAATTAGAGAGACCAAATCCTTGTTTGCATATAAACTAAAATCATTCCTTAGCGATAAATGTTATTATAGTATTAACGAATATTTAGAAAATAGATAAATGACTTAATTTATGACATTAAAATGCATTTGTAATTATGTAGAATAACTCTGTTTGACTTTATATATATGTTTAATTATAATACAATGTAATAATTAGAAAAGCAGAATATTGATAAATGACTTTTAATGACATTAAAATGAATTTGTTATGATGTAGATTAATTTAGTTTGACTTTATATTTATGTTTAATAATAATATAATATATAATTTAATAATTAGTAAAGCGGAATGTTGTGAATTTTCGTTAATTAATTTTTCTCACTATGTAATCACAATTAATATTATTGAAAGCAGTTTTCTATCTTGCGTGCCTTAATAGGCTAAGACATGGTGAGCAATTAATTTTAAAACAGACTACCTTGAAATGTACCCATTTTTTGCATAATAAATGATTTGATTTGTGTTTGAAGATGATTAGATCAAATCTATGATTACTTGTACATTGTATAAGCCAAAATGTAACTTACCGGGTTGGATCCAGTGGGAATCTGGAAAAAAGTAATTTTTCAGTAGTATGGATCTCCTTTAAGCCACAAATTTCACACGTTCTGTGTCCTCTTCCCATTTTCTCGTACTGAATTAAAATTTAATCGCAAAGAAAATTCACTGTCTTCACACCACTCAATATGCACAAACTAATATGTTATTAAGTTAGAAACAAAACTGAGTCTATTATCTCAAAATACTAGTGGTGGATATTCATCCATAGTGTATTCAGTAGGATAGCACTTGTATGGTTCCCTCCTTCCTTGTCTCCTTTCCGCATGCACGTACACATATAGCCGTCCTTGTCTAATGGTCGGCTACCTCTGTAACGCCACGATATGTCAACACTCTGCCGCACCGCACCGCCTGAAATGGTCGTAATTCGCAAGGTGACCGCCTCGCCGCTCCAAGAACATCACAATCTAGAAAATAGCTAATAAAGTGTCGTGTCGTGTGTGTAAAGAACTCTAGTGGTACTGTGCCGGGTCTGAGACCGCACAAAGCGCCCCAGGGCCGAGGATCCTGCCTTCAGGAGAGAACAGGTACGTGCACGCGTCTTTCCTATAAGCTGCTGTATTCTGTTCCCTAACTGTGTCCACCTGCAGCAGTGCATCTTCCTCGCCGTCTTGCAGAACCACACAAGTGCTATTAGAGGTTTTCTCCTACCGTCTGGCGTAACATAACTCCACCTAGAGAAAAATACAGTCCACTCAAATATTTATATAAAGAACCAGTTCGCTTTTCCCACCATAAAAATGGTCCCACGATCCGAATAATTCCGTCAAATTCATAATAATCATCCTAATTCGCCAGACATATGAGCTTGAGATAGGTTAATCTCTTTTCGTAGAACATTTTATAAATCGCACACCTACCTACTTACCGCTAATAAAATATTTCGAAGAACGATATTTAAATATAAATCGCATACCTACCTACCGCTAACAAAATCATTGGTAGAACTAAATGTATATTGTGAGTCACATAAATATAACCCTTCCGCTATCGCAAACAATAGAATTCCTATATTGGCATTTATTTTATAAATCACAAAAGTACAAATTTAACTTTTTCGCTACCGCATTCAAAGGAATTCTTTGTAAGCTATTAACTAGATGGGTCCATAGGCACCCTTGCGAATCGCCATTTTGATTCTAGCTATTTTCAATATCACCGCCAAAGTGCCCGCTACTTTATTTATTTTAGATAAGTGGGTACTACTTCATATCCATACCGCTAACTATTTATTATTTCCATACAAGTCGATTTGTTTTACATACCCGCTTTTATTAATAAAACACGTTCGTTCGTCTCCGCTCGCTCGACTCGTACCTACGGAATAATATTTGTAACCATCGCTAAGCCGTCACGCTCCGGCGCGGGCGCCGATCAGCTGCACGCCACACTAACTGTTACGCAATCTGTGTTGCACACTGTACTTTATAATCTTCTTGTCTGTTGACTTATCGTTTCAACTTAGGATTTTTATTATTTGTGCATTGTTGCACAATTATACCGCGCTCTCTTTATTACTGATAGATTGTTATTTAATTAATAAAAATGAGTAGAAGAGATAGAAGAGAAGGTTCTCTGGAGCTGAAAGATTGTTATGATGAGGATAAATGTCAGCAAAAAATCCTCAAATCAAAGCGCGAAATGTTATTTGCGCGTATGCAAGGGATTTACGATCTCGCTGGCAAAGTGGACGGCGATCCCGCCGGTATAAGGTCATTGCTGAATAGTGCGTTTAATATTGACAATTTACACAAAGATTTTGGGAGTGCTTTAGATTCTTATAATACTATTTCGCTTAAAATTGATCCTAAACACACCATCAGATACCAAGAATGGACTGAGTTCGATGTTATGTACTGTTTGGTGAAACAGATAATAGAAACTCATTCGCAATCTGTGAAACTTGAATCGCACCCGCAAGCGCAAATAGAAAAATCTAAACCTAAACTTCCGCGGATAGAATTAATGTCATTCAATGGTGATGCCCGCTCATGGCCATTGTTTTATCAGCAATTTAAATGTACTATTCATGAAAACGCATCTCTGTCAGATAGTGATAAGGTTTACTATTTGGTAGGTAAATTGTCTGGTCCCGCTGCGTCAGTATGTGCCCGATTACCCGCCACCGCTGAGAACTATCCTATTATTTGGGAGGCATTAGTGCAAAAATATGATGACCCCCGCTTACTTGCTAGTTCATATCTCAATCAGCTGTTGAGTTTCAAACCATTACCCGCTAATAACGCTACTGGTCTTGAATCATTTTTGGATACGTTTGACACCTCTGTAGAAGCACTTAGGCAACTGAGCCTAGGTGACTTGTCTGATTTCATTTTGCTGCATCTGGCACTTCAGAAATTAGACTCGGAGACTGTTAAGTTATTCGAAATAACATATCGCAAATATAAAATACCTACGTATTCAAATCTTATTGAATTTGTAAAGGAACAAAGCAAAGTGTTGTCAAGATCAGCTGGCGCTAATATAGTACCGCAAGTGAGGCACAAACCTCGCAGTAAGAACCTACCCGCACCAAGCAATGGATATGCTCAAACTAAATCATTTGTAAATACTGATCGGGTGTATGGTACAAGTGATGAAAATAAATGCGTTTTGTGTCATCACGACAAACATGATCATTTATACCGCTGTTATTCTTTTATGAAAATGACGCCATTAGATAGATACAAATTCATAAAAAGTAATTTATTTTGTAACAACTGCTTAAGTGTCAAACATAAAACTAGAAATTGTATTTCTATGAAAACATGTTCTCACTGCTCGGCCAGGCATCATTCGCTACTTCATTTTATTTCACCTGCTAACAATGAACAAAATATTAATATGAAATCTTCTCATAAATATTCACCCGCTACCGCGTCCGCTCTCACTTATGACCAACGCCATACCACATCTAGGCGTCAAACTCGTTCTGAGCCATCTAATGCTCCCGTCAAAGACCTTACGTCTTGTACAAATAAGGTCGAATCTCATATGCCCGCATCCGCTAATGATCCGAACACGTCGGTTTGTAATGTGTCATATGATCACGGTTCGCATACAATAACAACTGCGTTATTGGCCACCGCTAAAATAAAGGTTCTAGATAACATGAACCGCCCGCACTTTCTACGTTGTTTAGTGGACCCCTGTTCCCAGTCCGATTACATTTCGGCTGAATGTATTAAGCGCCTATCGCTTCCCATTTCCACGCAGAGCCGCTATTCTAAAGTACAAGGTATAGCAGGGACCACTCAGACAATTCTAGGAGTGACTTCACTCACATTTACTTCTCGCTTTGAGGATGGGCATGAATATTATATCCAGCCCATGGTAGTAGTGGATAGCATTACGTCACAACTACCCGACTCGCGAATTGACATCAGCGCTCTTAGTCACATACGTAATATACCTTTGGCCGATGATGAATTTTCTGAGCCTGGTCCTATTGACCTTCTCTTGGGAGTAAATATTTACTGTCAAATTTTACTTTTTAATAAAATTAACATAGATAATAATTTGCCCACCGCTTTGGAAACCACCTTAGGTTATATTATTATGGGCAATGCGCCTGTAATCGCTTTACGCTCTTCGTTGCATAGCTTCTGTGCATTCACGAGCGACCCGCTACGCAGTCCCGTTGAAAGGTCTTGGTCCAATAAGGAACCACCTTCCAAGACGTCTTTAATTATTGTTAATAAACGCTGTGAGGAAGAATATACTTCCACTACTACGCAAAATAAAGAGGAAAGTTATGTAACACAACCTCCATTTAAATATGGTCCGCAAACGCTAAGTAGGTCTTACACCAACGCGATGAACGGATTTTCATATCACGAAAAGTTTTTACCATTACATGACTCGAATAATAAATATAATTTAATTAATTCTGATTATCGCGATAAGAAAATTGTATATTGCGTTTATCCTGAAGATTATACTTTGCCAGATTATTATTTATCGCACCATCCTGAGATTCAGCACAAGTCTACTAGTAAATTTCGCATTGTTTTGGACGGCAGTGCAATGACGGACTCAGGGCTGTCACTTAATGTCATAAGCAAAAGTTGTAATTTGCAAGCCGATAAAATTAATATGTCAAATTTACGCACACATCTTACCGTATTCTTTGCGAATATTAAAATGCTATATTTCTGCATTTATTTACACCCGTCGCACTGTCGCTATAAACATATTATATATCGGCTGTTACCAACAGAACCACTACAAACTTTACAGTTTGAATCAATCTCATTCGATAATGATTGCACATTTCAAATATATATAAGATTACTTTGTTTTCCCGCTTCGTATAAATTTACATTTTTGACGTTAGTCCCCTCGACGGCTATTAAGAAACGCTTTATTTCGTCTATGATAGCTCGTCTGTATGAAGTTTTGAGACTCGTTGCATCCGCTATTCTCCACACAACTTTGATAATCAGGGAATCGTGGCTTTTGCCTATTAAATGGGATGACAAACCACCCTGTGATATCACTAACTCATGGCTTGGATATTTATCTGAGCTACCGCTAATCTCGCTGTTATGCACCAAATCTCACCATGCACCAGCGAAGCCAAAAATTACGTTGGCTCGCGTGGAACTTAACGAACTGACGCTTCTCGCCAAGTTGTTACGTGTCGTTTATAATTTTTTATCCGGTAGTTGTCACATTGATAACGTTTTTATATTCATTTCCTCTAATACTGCCCTACACTGGGTAATTTCCGCTCGGCATATGTTTCATACGTATGTCGCAAACTTCATATTTGAATTTCATTCTATGTTGCCATCGCAAAATGAATGTCACGTTTCAGGATTTGTAAATTATTATTATTTTTTATCCGCTGAGCGCTTAGTGCGCAACCGCATTCGCACATTAAATTAAATCTTAAGCCAACGCTTTCCGCTCTTTTAGATGCTCTATCTACTAAACCGCTAACTTTCTATCCCGTGCACGATGTGAGTGGAGAACGAATAAAACGACTGTCTCGACATTCTTTGATGGACTTTGCTTTACAAACGATTTCGAAGCTATTTAAACACCTCCATAATTTGCCAATGCGCGAAATTTGGAGTACCGCTACCAATCCTCTCACAGTAGGAACTATCTTCTTTTAAATAACGAAAACGCACCTCATTTATGTTGGAAAATCGGTATAATTTCCGAAGTCTTCCCTGACTGTAAAGACAGTACAGTGCATTGTGCGCGAGTAGAAACCTGTGAAAGCTCGTATGTCAGGCCGACAACAAAGTTGTCTCCTCTCCCTATTCAGTAGGGTGACCATCATACTAGTATTATTTATTTTACGAATATTTATCCAACCCGCTATTTTAAATTTATTGTATTTTATCTAGTTATAATTCAGTAATTCGCTATTTCCGCTACAGACTCTATGTTACCTTTATTATTACCCGCAAAAACCCGCAACACTATTTCTATTCCTTTTATTGAAGGAATCCTTCAAGGAGGGGGAGATGGTGGATATTCATCCATAGTGTATTCAGTAGGATAGCACTTGTATGGTTCCCTCCTTCCTTGTCTCCTTTCCGCATGCACGTATACATATAGCCGTCCTTGTCTAATGGTCGGCTACCTCTGTAACGCCACGATATGTCAACACTCTGCCGCACCGCACCGCCTGAAATGGTCGTAATTCGCAAGGTGACCGCCTCGCCGCTCCAAGAACATCAGAACCTAGAAAATAACTAATAAAGTGTCGTGTAGTGTCGTGTCGTGTGTGTAAAGAACTCTAGTGGTACTGTGCCGGGTCTGAGACCGCACAAAGCGCCCCAGGGCCGAGGATCCTGCCTTCAGGAGAGAACAGGTACGTGCACGCGTCTTTCCTATAAGCTGCTGTATTCTGTTCCCTAACTGTGTCCACCTGCAGCAGTGCATCTTCCTCGCCGTCTTGCAGAACCACACAAGTGCTATTAGAGGTTTTCTCCTACCGTCTGGCGTAACATAACTCCACCTAGAGAAAAATACAGTCCACTCAAATATTTATATAAAGAACCAGTTCGCTTTTCCCACCACCAACATTAGGACATGACTTTCTGGAGGCGTTCCATTTGATCATATTTTAAGCAACATTGACTCAGTCTCTGATTGATTGAAATTGTTTGATGAATTGAGTAATAAGGCAGTCACATAAAATGACACTTACTTAGTTACAACTCGGTCAGAATATCTGTGCACCTCGCTGGAATGCGGCGCCTCTCCCGCTTCCCCTGTCACCTCTCCGCGCACTCCCCGGTGCGACGTACGGTTAGCATCTTCGTTGCCGATACACGTCCCGATAATTGTGATATTTTCGCTTTGTTGTTGTTTTGTTTTGTAACATTTATTTAACAATAATACAGTTTAGACTGTTTACTGTTAAGTTTGGACTGGTTTGGTTTTTATTAAAATTGTTGTAGCTGTTAAACTGAAGTCATGGGAAAAACAATACACAGCGAATCAAGAAATTTAATCTTGAAAGTGCTCAAGTTTTTTGAATCGGAGAAAGCAAATAAACAGTACACCATACCTGTAGACCAAGTGGTGAAACGAACCTGTGCTGCAACTGGGATATCAAAGAGGACTCTAATGAAAATTAAAAATGAAGCTAAAGTACAACCACCTACTTTGCCGGGCGCTAGTCCGACTCCAAGTACTAGTAATAATTTAGAAACCCACCCAGAACCAAAATTATCGACACCGGGTAAGAAGCGTAAACAGTACAAAAAACGCATCGAAGTAGATGATTTTGACATTTGCGCAATACGAAAGAAATATCATCAATAGTTTTTATGCTGTAAAAAAAGAAATCCCAACTATAATAAAAATATAATAATAAATGTTTTTGTAATCAAAATTATTGTTTTTTAATAACAAACCCTTCATCAATAATACATTGATTTGAAAAGGTTAGTAATTTTTTTTTACCTCCACATTTCTCGAAAAAACTTTTTTTCACACCGTACCCAGACCGCCGATATGACGTCACGAGGTCAGGTGCACAGATATTGTGACCGGGTTGTACATGTATATCGACTGAAATGAATCTATAAGTGGTCTGTTTTGAAGGTAAGACAAATCTTAGTTACCCTTTGAATTTCTTTTGTCATGTGCCTTCCCACATCCATTGCGATAATCATATCACGACGTTCGTGATTTCAAGAACTTAAATAATAAAACGTAGTAATAATACATTGAATATTAAGAAATCTAATAATTGGTGTATAATAAAATCATAACCGTTTACTGGTGCGTGGCCACGTGCCATAATAATGTATGCATGTATTAGCTCTACCCACTGCCACTTTAACTTGAATAAATCGTCACCTTTGGCTTCGTGCAATCGATTATGGATGGAATTTTTTCCGTCAAATAATAAAATTATTTGAACATAAGTTATTCCACCTAGCATGTTGTAAATTCAATACACCATAAAACTCTTAGAATAAGAATAGAGTGCCTTCACTTGATACGATATCAACAGTAATGTTGGTCTATCAGTCCTAATAATAGTTCATACTATTTAAAGTAGATGGCGCTAAGAATAGCAATCCCTCCGTAGACAGATTCGCTGTCTGGGAACCCCTCAGACGTTAAAGGACAGAAGAAGTTCGGACGCTATTGCAGGGACTGCTATAGCTTAGTTAGATGGACAAAGCGACTGGACGGTATTCTGTACTCTGGGGTTCAAGTCACACAATTTTTTCCTTCAATTAATTTGAACTTAAGTTCCGCATAGCATGTTGTTAATGTAATATAACATAATACCCCATTAGGGATAGCTTGGGCACTGACACGGATACTCATTGTCAGCCGTGGGTGGGGATGTAACTTACGGGCTGTTACTGTACCGCCGCCAATAAGGAACCTGCAGAGTATACATGTTTTAGACTTAACTAAAGAGATTTTTTTACGCGCACCAAAAAGGCGAGACGTGTTTTGCTTATTAATATTCTTTTTTTGCTTGATTTTTTTTCCTGTAATGTAGTGTATATATAGTAGGTATATAGATATACCTACTATATGTATATATATGTAGTATATATAATAGCTTTCAAATATTATTTCGTGCGTGACGTCACTTGCCGGTCCCAAAGGAAGACCAGAGAAGAAGCGCTGGTTGCTACCAGCACTATGCTGATTTGGGGCTGTGACAAAAAACAAATTTGATATAATTTAAAAGAGATTGTGCTTATTTATAATGTTTTTTGTCACAAAATAAAGTATATGTCTATGTACGATCCCGAATCTTACGGCATACGAACTCTACCTGCTGGCAGCACTGCCGGTCTCTTGGAAGCGGTTCCATGCATTTTGGATAGTTCTGCGAGAGAAATCACAACTGCAAACGCATACGCATAAACGCATACACAAATACGAACTTTAATCGTAAATATCTCAGCCATTTTTTAAGATATGAAAAAGGAAAAAAATACTTTTCTTGTAATTTGTTGTAGATTTAGTAGGCATGTAAAGTAAATAACGTTTGTCAGACCCATTAAATGTGTTCTTGCAAAGTAGATTAAAACTACTAACTTAGGGTTTCTAAAAAAGATTTGATTCATTATGAAGATATTCTCCTAAATGAAGAGTTTGATTCTATCTTCTTGTCGTTTTGCAATGTCGAAATTTTTTTTTGTGTCTCTTAGCAAAAGTTTAAATATATTGTCATAAAATTGTTTTGTAAACAAACTTTGTCAATAGTTAATTTTAACATTTAATGTGGCTTAAAAATAAGTATTAAAAGGAATAAAATAATACGCATTTACACAAGGAAAGAAATTTAAAAAAAAATCACGCTCAAACGGCTGGACGGATTTGGATGAAATTTGGTATGTAGATATACTTCAGGTCCCGGAATAGCACATAGGCTACTTTTCATCAGCATCATCATCAATCATCACCACGTAGGTAAAACCACGAGACGCAGCTAGATTTAGACGAAATTTGGTATGAAGATATTTCAGGTCCTGGAATAACACATAGGCTACTTTTCATCATCTTCAATCATCACCACGCAGGTAAAACCACGAGGCGCACTTAGATTTGGATGAAATATGGTATGAAGATACTTCAGGTTCTTGAATAACACATAAGCTACTTTTCATCATCATCATAATTAATCATCACCACGCAGGTAAAGCCACGAGGCGCAGCTAGATTTGGATGAAATTTGGTATGTACATACTTCAGGCCCTGGAATAACACATAGGCTACTTTTCATCATCATCAACATCAATCATCACCACGCGGGTAAAACCGTGGGGCGCAGCTAGTAGTAGTAGTAGTACCTTATAATGCTTCTTTATAGACGACATTCAACTAGTTTCGGAGATTAGCCCCTACAAACAATCAGAGAAACAAAACAATTTAAAAAATCTAAATTAGTTCTATTTAACTTCTTACCTTATCTTATCCCTGACTCCGGTTTTAACATTTTTTTTATTGTACAGAAATTCGACCTCTACAGTTTTATTATAAATATATAGATATACATTGTTTAACCCGCAACATAAGGTATCAGCATACCAAATTTTACTAAATTAATTAAGTTTATAAGTTATTGTATACAAAGCTGTTTAATTAATTACAGTTTTTTAATTATTTCACAAGAATTCTTTAGTTTTCATCATTGCAGCCATAGGACGTTCACTGCTGGACATAAGCCTGCCCCATATAGGGGGATTAGCCAATACTCGCCACTCTTTAGTTTACCGGGATCAAAAGTACCTATTCTATATGTTGATCAGGAAAGCTTCCACCTAACAAAATTTAATTTAAATCGGTCAAGTTGTTTCGGTGATTAGCCCGTACAAACAGACAGATAAACAGAGAATCAATACAAATCTTAATAAGTTCTATTTCACTTCTTACATACACCTGTCTCGGTTTTTAGTATTTCATTTCATTGTACAGAAATTCAACCACTACAGTTTTATTATATGATAGACAGACAGACGACAACAAAGTGATCCTATATGGGTCCGTTTTTTTCTCTTTGAGGTACGGAACCCTAATTAAACACGTCAATTTGATTAAGTATTCGATTTGTAAACAGCGGTTTGATAGCATCTATTCTGCTTGACCATCTTGTTTCAGCCAATGTTTGTAAGATCAGATTTATTACATATTTTTTTCTAAATCCCATCTTTTGGTAGAGGACGAAAAATATTTATATAATTCTTGCACAATACCAAAAAATCCAGTCGTATGATGATTGAGATTGGCAGCATCGTTTACCTACTATTATATTAAAAACTAGCGGTCCCGACAGACGTTGTCCTGTATGCAGCTCAAGGTGTTTGTTTTTTGTGAATTTAAACCATCCAGGGCGCTACTCAAACGCACACATAAAAATTCATTCAAATCGGTCCAGCCGTTAGGAGTTCAGTGACAAACACTCGTACAGTAGAATTATATATATATATAAAGATATGGCTAGAGCACGGTACATAGAAAGCGCGAGGATTTAGATCCAGCAATTTTTTAAGACTATTCTTTCCGTGCATATTTGATCCATATATATCCAATATCTATTTGTATCTTCAAGTCGCGAGTGAATAGGTATCTTCTAGGCAGACGTGCTCCATCATAGACCGCATCATCACTTAACATCAGGTGAAATAGTGGTCAAACGCCCGCCTATTCCCAATAAAAAAAAAAAAAACATTATCATAGCCCCTGTCCCCCTCAAGAATTAAATTTGTCTTGTTTTTGTATTATAGGTAAATGACGTTAATCCAGCGCCAGTTGTATCGATAATTGGACAGAAAGCTAGGGAATGCTCCCTTATTTCCAACTTTCTAGTTTCTATATAAATATTTAAAATCTTATTATAATATCTACAAAGTTACCCTACGTGCGTCAGAATTACAATCCAGTATTCTTGGAAGATAGTTATTCATTTGACATAATTTTAAAATAAAATGTTGAATTTGGTTAACGCGTATGTAAATTATTTCATATTCGATCTTCTCTCTAAGATAAGTCGGAATATTTTTGAAATCTGAGTCATTCGTTACGCGTCGTAAATGTCGTAATGTTCAGTCATTAAAAGATCGCATTTGCTAGTGTACCTACTTACTTATCGATACTCCACTACAATGAATATGTTGTTATGTAAGTGTAACAAAAATAATTTCGACGGCGGTGCCGTTTTGTCTTGACGCCTGTATGCGCCGCCACAGCTTATATAAAGTAGCCGGCCCACCCTGCGAGCGCGACTGCGTTGCTAGCCTAAACGCTACGCACACCTGCTTCATACCATCTTTATTTATGGGTATTGAGATATATGACAGTTTGGGATCCTTTTTTGAATGTTTGAGACACCCATAAACTCGGAAATATCTTCGTTTTTTATCAGTATCCATTTTTACGAACAACTCCGGCTTGTCGGCCGCCGCGATCACGCCGTGAAGGCGATTAAGGCAACGCGTCAGTGTGGCTAGCACCCACACTGACGCGTTGCCTTAATCGCCCTATTTTGGAGGTATAGCTATATAAATCTAAGGTATATTGTGCGATACGCAATTATAAAGTGCAACGATGGAGTGAGCTAGCTGTTCCTATAAGCTGTGGCGCCGCACACTTAACACACAGGGGCGGCGGCCGCGACCCTGGTGCTTAGTACTGTAATAATCACATTCAGTCAGTCGATGGACCACAGAACGAGCGCAGTTAAAATGTCAAATATTACTAAAATTGAGAAGTTCCTAGGTAATACTAGATGATTCTCTCGTGATGACCACTATTATGTAGTGGCCAGAACTAGAGGATCATCCATGACATTGAAATGTCATAGGAACAGGTGTCCAGCAAAATAGACATTGATAAATGGGCAGCCGAGTCCCGTTTTAAATTTCCATGACCACGATGCTACACCGTGGGTTCAAAATCTGTAAGTGAATATTTTAACTATAGATATGTGTAAGTATGATATAGTGTAAGTACAGGATGTTTAGTTTAGTAGGTAGGTACCTAAGTAGTACATGGGTATACTTACCTGCAATGTAGGTATATACCTACAAGTTCTTCAGAGCCAGTTCACTTAGAGGTTCGGCCACATTATCAGCATCACTTACCTACCATGACCATCAGAACAGAACTAATATAATTAACAGGTGAGTTTGTGGTCAAAGCTATGATTTATTAAGATCAATGGACCTAAGGCTATATTTTGATGTATCTACAGGCCTACCAATGTAGGTACAAACATAACGCTTGGTGCCCACCAGTGCTAGTAGGGTAGATACGTACCTACCCACTACAAATATGTAACTACTTAATACTGCTATTTATGATATGTAAGTACTTATGGCAGAACCCTGATTATCCGAATCAAATAAAACTATTCTGTATAATCGAAAATTCGGATAATTGATTGCATAGGTAGTCTAATCAACCAATAATAATATTTTAGTGATTTTTGTTTTATATGTATAGGGTTTTACAAATTCATTTAGACAATACGGTATAAACATACCTACTTATGAGCTGACTTAGGTACATAATACCTTTGTAGTTTAAAATTTTATTACGAAATAACTTAATTTAATTAATCTTTGACGTAATGGGTCACATCTTTTTCTGAGATAAAGAATCAGAGACTCTTGATTTGTTCACTGCTAACCTACCAGTTAAAAAAAAATTTTTACCAAAAAATTAGAACCGACTTCAACACTCAAAAGTATGAAATAACTTGTTGAAATCGGTACCATGATAGTTCAAAAGTAACTGATATCAAAATATTGTGCTCATGGTACTGACTTCGAAAAATTATTTCATACTTTTGAGTGTTGAAGTCGGTTCCATTTTTTGGTAAAAATTTTTTTTTCACTCTTTTTAGTGACCTTTGTTACCCATGGGATCAATTGTTATTGTGGTGTAGGTATGTTTACCGATGTTTTCACCCGCTACTATAATATCGTGTAGTATAAGCAAGCATTTTTCAGTTTTGACTTGTAACTCAAAAAGTGCTGGTTCGATTTTGATGAAATTTAAATGGGACTACACGGGAAGCACCAGCTTTCAAAAAAAAGAACGATCAAAATCGGTTTACCCAGTCGGAAGTTATGCGGTATAATATCGTGTAGTATAAGCACGCATTTTTCAGTTTTTGACTTGTAACTGAAAAAGTGCTCGTCCTATTTTGATGAAATTTGAATGGGAATGATCAAAATAGATTCACCTAGTCAGAAGTTATGCGGTAACAAACACAAATAAAAAAAATATAAAAAAATACGTGTCGAATTGAGAACCTCCTCCTTTTTTTGAAGTCGGTTAAAAAGCACTTTTAAAGGACTTCCGGTCAGATATGGCTTGGCAGACTTATTTATTCTAAAAGACACTATTATTTCAAAACGGCTATAATAATTTTCGTCAAGATGTCACATGACGTAGAAAAGGTATACAGTGAGTCAGTGACCATCTTTGGCATCGTCTGTCTAGTACTTGCGGCTACTTCAGAACTGACAGACTTAATATGTTTACTCTCTCTAGCCTGCAGATGAATTTTAATATGGAATCAGAATTCGCTTTGATATCTGATATCGTAAAAGTTTCTACGCTATAACTTTGTCTGAGACAACACTAGACCTAGTCTTATTCACATAGACATACCTAATAGATTTCTAACGCAAAACATAAACAAACATAAAAGACAATCGTTGAACTGTTGAACGCTATCAAATAACATTTAACTATAACAAACACAAACGGAAACAAATTTTAATGAGAGCCGAAGTATCTACACCTCGCCGCGTCGGAGGCTGGACATGTCTCACTGCGCCGTCTAATTTCTATGTATTGTAAGTAATTCGTATATTCGGATAACCGAAGTTCAGGTAATCGGGATTCTACTGTAGCTAGTTTGACAATAAAATTAAAACAAAGGATTTATAAATAAAAATTGGTTCTGGCCACATTAAAGGATTATAGTTGAAGGAGTGAAGGATATTATACTTAAACTAGCTGTGCCCCGCGGTTTCACCCGCATGGATTACGGTTTTGCCGCTACTTCAATTATCCCACAGGAACCAAACTTTCTTAGGGGAAATATAAAAAGCCTTTCCTAGGGAACGCCATAGTAGCCAGCCAGTAGTCAGTCAGTCACCTTTCAGTTATATATATTTAGGAGATGTTTTTTTTTTTCAGGAACAAGATGTTCACAGCTTTAAAGGAGAGTGCAATAAATAAAAAATAGTGAAGATAACACCGTTATCAAATTCCCAGCATGGTGGTAGGTTACTTTCGAGTATCCGCCTGTCTAGCTACCGCCCTCAAGTTTGAAAAACTGTCACCAAACACATAGTGTGTTTAACAGCAATCTTTGAGAGCCAGTGAGCATTCTAGGTCTAGCGTAATAATCATTAACATCTTCGACCACATCGTCACTGACCATCAAGTAAGATAGTGGTCAAACGCTAGATCTATACGGTATAAATAAAATAAAAATTCACACTATTAAGTTTTGAAGTCGCTTCCATTTTTTTGACCCTTTGCTACTTACGGGATCGATTAAATTACTTCCGTATACAGTAATTCAGTATCACCTTCGATGTGAAAGTGGAGGAGAAGCCTCCGCCGACTTCAATAGCTGAATACGGGGCATCGATCGCGGAGCACGCGCAACGGTCTCCGCGGGCAGCGCTTCTGCCGTTATTGTGGTCATGCCTGGATTCGGGGAGTGCCTCCGCGAAAGCCAGGCTGTATTTGCAGATGGCACTTTCCTAACCATGCCGGCAGGGATACAAATCCTAACCATCCACTGTACAATCGAAGGTTACGCCTTCCACCCTATCATGGCACTGATTTCGAGCCGGCCCTTCAAGCCGCGCTCGAGTCCGTCACCGGGGCGAGGGTGCAAGGTTGCCTTTTTCACTATGTTCAAGCGCTGTTAAGATGAGCGAGGCAATTTAATATCGGAGTGAGTATAGTAACCTACTTTGTTTTCTAATTTTCGCTGGTTGTAAAATTTGATTTGACCTCCATACTAATATTATATTAATGTCTTACTAATATTATAAAGAGGAAAGATTTGTATGTAAGTATGTTTGTAACGAATTGGCTCACAAAGTACTCGACCGATTTTAAAAACTCTTTCACCATTGGAAAGCTAATTTCACTCTGAGTAACATAGGCTATATTATATTTTGAGAAAAATTAGACATCCGTATTATTTTTAGTTTTCGAATTTTTTACCCGTGCGAAGCCGGAGCGGACTGCTTATACGTTACTTATATTATACGTAAGTACCTTCCCTACATGAACCTAGGCTTCTACTGACGTAGCTAGACTAGCTACTGACTGACTTTTTTTTTAGGTAAATTAGCTTACGTTTGACCGCTGTCTCACCTGATGTTAAGTGACGACGCGGTCTAAGGTGTAACACGCAAACTTAGAAGGTACTTCTCACTTATCGGGAAACACAGACCCTCGCAGTGAGTTCTTTTCCCTGGCCGTACGCATTATAAAAGTGGAAGCAAAACGCTTTATGCGTAACGGTGGTATATCTACCATCTAGCGGTGGCGCATAGTCGTACGTCTGGTTGACAGATGATAGAATGGAGATGGTGAAATTAAATAGTGTAATTCCAGTGCACATTCGCCGAAATGTATCCGATAGAAAACCGATAGACAAGCAACTACACCGGTGTGCAAGGATCTGGAGTCTATGTTCGACCGCAGAGAGTCGCTACCAATGAATTTTTTGGTTTGCCTTTCTATAGAGTCTAAATCATCAACTAGATACTCCATGCCCGAACGGACTTGTGCCTGATATAACCTGAGCAGCTGCCCTGGTGTGAAGTAGTTACTGTCTTACCTTGGCTAATATGCCTAACTTCTTGGCAGCCAATTGCGCTTTCGACTCGATATAGCTTTCAAGTTCTAAGAGTTTTCACAAAGCCTGAAGACAGTCATCACTGGTAACACACACTGTATGTGATGTGATGACATATGGAACCGAAACGTGGTCTCTTACTATGGGCCTTGTAAACAAGCTCAGAGTTGCACAAGGAGCTTTGGAGAGGGCTACGCTCGGGGTTTCCTTACGAGATCAAATCAGAAATGAGGTGATCCATAGAAGAACTAAAGTTTTAATGTCATAAGCCCAGCGGATTAGCAAGTTAATGTTTCAGTGGGCAGGGCACATATCTCGGCGAACCAATGGCCGTTGGGGTCGAAAGGTTCTCGTGTGGAGACCACGGACCAGGCAAGCGCATCTTTGAACATACAGCGACAAGGTGGACAGACGACCTGATTGCAGGAAGGGGCTGGATGCGTGCCGGTTCCAACAGGGAGGGGGAGGCATATGTCCAGCAGTGGACGTCCTATGGCAGATGTGATGATGATGATGAATTATTGATTGTATTTTATTTATTTAGGTACTTACTTATTTATCTTTCATGTGCAGACTTTTTGGCTTCTACTCCTTTATTATCAGTAGGTATAGATAGGTAAGTGGGTTAAGAATAATGTTTTGAGTTTGATGATATGTCCAGGTGAGGCGCAACTCGTCGGGGTGGAGGCTGGTGCAGCTGTACGGCGCGCTGGCGCTGCTGCCGGTGGCGCGTGTCGCATCCGCCCTGGCGGAGGTGCAAGCCATCGCTATAGCTGAGGGCCTTCCGTACAACGAAGGCTTTCATGAATATTATGTCGCATATAATTTGAGCATAGTTTCATTTACCGTGGTTTTATAACCAGAGGGTACTCACATCGCCGATCTTCGTTGCCTATCAATTAATGCAATGTATATTGAACTATTATGTTTGGTGATTATATTTATCAAAAACTTTACTTAACTCTGTTCTTGAAATTTTAACGTAACGGCGATGATAATGATATGAATACTAGAATAATGTTAAACAATTGTTTTAATACCCCATTTAACCCTATACTTGGCAAAATATAAAAAATGTGGACGATTTTTTATTTAAGTAAGTACTTTTATTATTTTCGTATGTATGGGTTAATGTACACCTAATTCGAAATAAAACTGATGTAATAGATTTTTTTGAAAAAACGTGTATCTACAAAGGCACTTCGCCCGCCAGTCTCATTTTACATGTGTGTGCAATGTGCATTAGAAGTGGTCCTGCCATCTCTAAAATCTGCCTACCAGGACTAGATATGTGAAAAACCCGGATTTTGGAGCTTAAAACCCGGACAATTCAGTAGTTTTATTACTTACCGGACAACTAAACTAAAAATTACAGCCCGCCCGGACGCCCTGTATTAATGACAAGATTGTGTTTATTGAATAAAAAATAGTTGTATTAAAAAATCTGAATAATCAAGTTTTAATTAACTAGTAGTTTGTCCCGAACTGGATCATTAAATCCTTAGCCTTATTAATCATTTGATGTACTATTTGACCATTTTTGCAACTGAAATTTTTCGCTCACAGTTAATATTCTATATCTCAACAACGCCACAACCAATTTAGCTCATCTAAGAACACGTAAATTCTTTTAGTTTAAACCATCTTTTTGACAAATTTCATGAAGATCAGTTCAGGCAATCGAAGTATCGCCAAACAAACATACAAGGTGTTCAGGCCTCTATCTTGACACATAGCGATCATGCATTTGAATCAGTATGTATCAGAGTCCACATGATATGCACAAAGCTAATAAAGTATGCTAAGTAAAATAAGCTAGTAGATCGAAGTCTACAGCTGCCTAGTGAAAATGGATAACCTGTACAAAGTATTCATAGGCTGAAATCTTATCGATAAATTCGATAACTTCATCATAATCCAACAGCAAATGAAGATTTTCAAATGATGATGGGAGTAAAGTATAATAGCTTGGATTTCGATGGCATTACTTAAATTTATCTTCTGAAGACTGATCCTGTTCAATGTCAGATCCAGCTCTCATTTTGGATGCGAACACCATTATTCTTTGAATCTTGTAGATGGCTAAAAGTTTATTTTTTCAGTGAAACGACACTTTAATCAACTTCAGTTAAAAATATTTATTTTCAATGTAATGCTAACTTTGTGAAAGAGGGTTTTGCTAGTGTTAGGGTATATTATGTGTGAAAATAAAATGACATGCTTCAAGCCCGTCCTTGTGGAAATCAATGGGGGAGGCATATGTCCAGCTGGACATCCTATGGCTGAGTTGATGATGATGATGTGCATAAAGCAACCATGGTTAATATATTTTAGAAAACCACAGAAGAAATACTGTCAAATTATTGGCTTGAAATAGATTCTCCATTTTTTCTTTGAAATACCAAATAGTGGAGCTATTCTGAATTCTATTTAATTTCTTTGTGGTATCCTGGATAATAACAAAAAACTCCTGGGCTAAGACAAGACTGTCTAGGTACAGTACTGGTGTTTTGATTTTTCCGTAATCCTCCTTGTATGTTTTGATCACACTTCAGAGAGCCAGGCTATGATAAGAAAAATAACCTAAAATTAGTTGTTACTCTTATGGTACCAGGAAACATACTTATTGATTTCCACTTGCCATTACTTAGAAGATTGCAGTGTATTCCAGGCTTAGAGAATTCAGAAATGCCTTAAACTATACTCAATGAAAATTCACAATGAAGCTATGCCACACTCCCATCTGTGGCACATCAATGGGGTATTTATGGGATGTGCGCATGGCAAAATTTATAATACTATATAAAGGAGGAGTTCAGTGACATACACACGTACAGTATAATTATATATATAAAAATAGAGTCCAGATGTCACACTCCCGGAGGCAGTGTCACTAACTCACAAGGATCACAAACTATATATATGATACTAAATGACAAGGATCCAGAATCCAAGGGTCATGCTTGCATTATATTCCCATAGGTATCATGTTATCATTCAGCATGTATGAACATGTTACCAGATTTTTGCACCCGAAGGCAGCGTAGGTGTTTGCGCACTTGTTAGCATCAAATATTTGCATGGAATTGCCATCTAGGGTGAATTGCATGAACTACGCAAGTCTATGCAATAGATCCCAAAACATCGCCGGACGACGACGCGGCTTCGAATGACAGCCGTTCGCAACCCGAAGTTGGCCGCGCGCCCCCGAGAGTCGCAGTCGCAAGTCGCACGTCGCACGTCGCACGTCGCACATCGCACCGCGAGTCGTTAGCACCGCTTGCTGACTTGACACGCATTTTACATGTTCTATTAGGCTCCGCTAGCCTACCGCTCGCGCTGTACCGCCACGTACCGCACTTCCACGCATCATCACAAATTACAACTAAATCCACAAGATAGCATTGGAGAAAGTGCGCCCACGCAGGGCTCCTGGAGACACGGCGATTGCATTACAGGCGAAGGGATATTGCTGACTTTCGGTGAGTGCTTTTGCCCCTGGCCTTTCATTCTTTATTTGATGTTGACAGGTTGCGCATCCTCTCTAGGCACCTTCTACAGTCTATATGTCGCCATTCTCGCATTTTCATACCCGCATCCCTAAGATAACTAAGAAACCGCATCCGCCAGACCATTCTTTTTCTGGCCCATACGAACCGGATATAACCAGCTCAACGCTCGGTGACTATCGTTGGAATTTAATATTCTTAGGTATCTTCAAACATTACACACAATATAATATTATATGTATATATTTTGCATAAAACTATTCTTACAATAATATAATTGTACTTCGCTAGTCATCACATTTCGCAACCCAGTGGGTAGATACGCACGTACCCAGCGAACGAATATTTCTCGCTTCATATTATATATTCTTTCGTGAATACCTTTTATTTTCCGTCTGTGACCGGTATATGTTTGTTTAATAGTACCTAAAAGTAAATAAACAGTACACGATTACATATATTTACGCATTTACTTATTATAATAAAACCTAGGTGTACCCTCACATTATCACATATTAAATTCTTCACTCACCTACAAGCCTATCTGCTACCGCATACCTACAAATCATTCCATAAACGTTTTTATCTGTTGTTTTACCGTCTCGCATTTATTTAAATCTTCAAAATGTCGTCTGAGGCAAAATTGAAAATATTGCAAGCTAAAAAAGAAGCAATATTCGCACACATTAATGCTTTATTTACATCCGCTAAGAAAATAGGGCCGTCAGCTGACGTTGATACTAGATGTAAACAAGATTTTATCGCCGGTTCGTCAAACATTGACAAATTGTATAGCAATTTTAACGATTTATGCGATCAACATAATGCATTATCTTTAGAATTAGACCCAACATATGTACTAAACTTTAGTAATTGGAACGCATTTGAAACTTTATTTTCGTACATCAAACATACGCGCACGAGTTTATTGGAATCACGTCAGGTTATCGCGGCGACTGATAAGCCCGCTTCGCACACCTGTCGATTGCCGCCGCTTGATTTAGTGGAATTTTCTGGTAGTCCCGAATCTTGGCCACTATTCTATCACAGTTTTAAGACAAATGTTCACGATAATGCATCCTTAACCGACGCCCAAAAAGTCCAATATTTGGTTGGAAAGTTAAGTGGTAACGCTCTTAATGTGTTCGCGGGAATTATACCCAACGAACAAAACTATTCTACGATATGGAATTCCTTAGTGGTTAAATACCAAGACAAGAGATTACTGGGATCTATGTACCTTAACAATATACTCGATATCAAACCCGCTTCTGGCTCGCATGCACAATTAAATAATTTTATAGAAAGAGTCCATTCTTCTATGTCCGCATTAAAACAGTTAGAAATCAGTGACTTATCTGATTTCATACTTACGCATCTCAGTCTAAAAAAGATAGACCCGCAATTAGTTCAAAGTTTTGAATTATCTGTGCGTGATAAAGATATACCTACTAGTACGGACTTGGTAAACTTTATCCGTCATCACATTAAAGTACTCGAGCGCACGAGTGCCGTTCGACACAATGGGCCGCAGGCGAATTCTGGATCTCGCTCGCGTCAACCATCGACATTTACGCATACCTTTACGCTCACAGAAAATAATGTAAACAAGGAAGGCTGTATGTTTTGTACAAAATCGCAGCACATTCACTTATATCAGTGCACGGCTTTTCAAAAACTGCCAGTAAATGAACGCTTCAATTACACAAAAGGCAAGAAATTGTGCATAAATTGTTTCAGTGCAAGACATACATCAACGAATTGTGCTTCGCTTAACTCTTGCAAACAGTGTCATAAAAAACATCACACCTTGTTGCATTTCGATAATCCGCAAATGTCGCACCGTAATGTCGAAGGGGTGCAGAATAGATCGCCTAATAGTTTTGTTGCCGAGCGCCAGCGTTCTGCGTACGCGCGGCCGGTTTATTTATCGAAGTCCGCGACGCCCGCGCCACCGCTGCATACTGACATGTCAGAGGCGCCCGCTTCGCACGGTTCTGATGCTCCTCTTAATAAACGCTCGGACACTTTTACTTTGCATTCATGCAATAATGATATAGTGAGTAAACAAAATATAGATAAGACATTTGTTTTACCCACGGCTCAAGTATATGTACCTATTAATGGTACACGCTTTATTATACGATGTTTGGCAGATAGTGCATCTGAAAATAATATTATTACGCTCGCGTGTTGCAATAAATTAAACTTAAATATTAATCCGCTTGTCAATACTTCTTTAAAAACTGTTGGCTCAATATCGGCACCTATTAAAGGTTACGTTACACTGACGATTCAATCGCGCGTTTCTGACGCTCAATATACTTTGACGCTGCTAGTGGTTGATCATATTACTGATCAATTGCCCACGCGCGTGGTCCACGCTTCGATGGTGGATTACTTCAAAGACTTGCCGCTCGCTGATGAATGCTGGAACTCACCCGGGAATATCGACATGATTCTTGGTACTCAGATGTTTGCATTTATTATACTAGGCGGTAAGGTGATACCACCCTTGCATTCTCGATCAGCTGATTTTTCGGATACCGCTCGCTCTGTGCCTTACGCTCTCGAAACAACGCTTGGCTATATTGTCATGGGTGAGATATCCGCTGTCAACCCTGAAGGTATAGTCTGGTCCTTCGGTCCTTTGGTGAACGAACTCAATAAAAATATTACAAAATTCTGGGAGTTAGAGGAGGTGCCTTCTGTAAAAATTATAAGTCCGGAAAATCATGACTGTGATCAATTATACAAAGCGACAGTTGCAAGAAGCACCTGTGGACGGTATATTGTATCGCTGCCTTTTAAGGGCGACCCTAAAACTTTGGGTAATTCTTACACTCACGCTCTTCGTCGATTTACAGCTTTAGAACGCAAGTTTAACGCGGTACCTGAACTTCGTCAGGCATACAATGACGTCATCGCTGACTATATAAAAAAGGGGTATTTGTCAGAAATATTCTATTCTTCCGCCGCTATATCTGAAGGTTATTTTATACCGCATCACGCTATTGTTCGTCCTGATAAAGCGACAACAAAAACGCGCGTCGTTTTGGATGCTAGTGCTAAAACAGACACTGGCACATCGCTTAACGATTTGTTGCACATAGGCCCGAATCTACAGACAGATTTATTTACACTTCTTTTAAAGTTTCGCTGCTTTAAAGTCGCCATAACTGCTGATGTGCAACAAATGTACCTTAGAATATATTTATCAGAAAATGACCGCAAATACCAAAAAATATTATACCGCTTTAATGGAAATGAGACATTACGCATTTTACAATTTAATTCAGTGGCTTTCGGTTTACGATCCAGTCCCTATCTCGCAATGCGGACTTTGCGGCAGTTAGCCGAAGATGAACGCGACCGCTTTCCTCTCGCTGCCGACGTTGCTATCCAAGATTTATACATGGATGATTTGACCACATCGGTACAGTCCGTGGATGATGGCATTCGTTTGGCCGAAGAGTTACTCGCATTATTTAAAGCCGGTGGATTTAATTTAGCCAAATGGGCTAGTAATTCACCTGAACTAGTCGCTCATCTACCCGAGTCACAACGCGCATCTATTGAGTTTACTGATGACACTGACACCTTGAAGGTTTTAGGTTTGAAATGGACACCCACTAGTGATACATTTTCATTCACCACCTCCATCGCTACGGCAGGTAACACAAAACGTGCCATACTGTCAACAGTCGCTCGCTTATTTGACGTGCTTGGATTTGTCGCACCAGTAATACTTTACGCCAAACTTTTATTACAAGAACTTTGGCTCGCAAAGGTAGGATGGGATCAAGAACCACCTGAAAGTATAGTTAACCGCTTCGTTCAATTTAAAAACGAATTACCTCTTCTATCACAACTGCAAATACCACGTCACTTAGGTATTTCAGCCGGTTGTGTTGTAAATATTGTGGCATTCGGAGATGCCAGCCCTCGGGCTTTTGGAAGTGTGATTTATTTACATGTGACACACCCCAACAGCGACATATCTGTTCATTTGATATGTTCAAAGTCCAAAGTGGCCCCACTGAACACTGTCACGCTAGCTAGATTGGAACTGTGTGCGGCGCTACTTCTGGCTAAACTTGTCAGCCAAGTCTGTACCGCATTCCATGACCGCTATCCCATTAAGGATATCTACGCATTTTCGGACTCCATGATCACTCTGTCCTGGATTCATTCATCACCGCATCGATGGCAGACATTTGTTGCCAATCGCGTTAGTAAAATACAGGAACTGATATCTCCTGATCGCTTTTTTCATATACAGGGTGTAAATAATCCTAGTGATATTATATCAAAGGGATTACTGCCCTCGCAATTAATTAATCACCCGCTTTGGTGGCACGGTCCAACCTGGATCGGTCTTCCAACCGCTGAATGGCCAATCGCGCCATTTGTCGCCGCTAGCGCTACAGGTCCCATACCTGAAATGAAAAATACAGTAACTTTCACCACTATATACAATATGGATATTTCGCCACTGCAGGAGCTCGCCCTACGAGTCTCTTGCTGGAAAAAGTTGCAACGCATTATAGTTTACGTTCTCCGCTTTGCGCGTAAACTACGTCGCTCACCTTCAATTCGAGTTTCTGATATTGAAACTGCTGAAGTCGTGATTCTTCGCATTTTACAAAGCACTTACTTTGCTGATGATATTAATAATATAAAGAAAGGTAACTTACCTTCGCCGGCGTTGAGAAAACTCAACCCATTCGTAGATGAGCATGGATTAATCCGCGTTGGTGGTCGATTGACTAATGCAAACATACCGTTTGAAAATCGCCATCCAATACTGCTTCCCCGCCGCGATCACTTAGTTGATCTATTAATTGATGATTGTCATCGCTCCAATTGCCATACTGGTTCACACCTGCTCATGTCTCTATTAAGACAGCGTTACTGGATCATTTCCGCTCGAAACATTATTAGACAACGAATACGCAAGTGCAACTTTTGCTTCAAAGTTGCACCTTCACATCCACCCCCTATGATGGCTGATCTTCCATCTGCGCGCGTCCTAGAAGCCAAGGCTTTTACGCACACTGGGGTGGACTTTGGGGGTCCAATACCTATTACTCTCACACGAAAACGTGGTGTCAAAAGCCAAAAGGCTTACATTTGCCTGTTTGGGTGTTTGACTACAAAGGCTATCCACATTGAAATCGCATCGGATCTCAGTACAGAAACGTTCTTAGATGCTTTTAAACGTTTTTTGTCAAGACGAGGGCCTGTGTCGTGTATTTATTCCGATAACGGAACCAATTTTATTGGCGCTAAACGACATTTGGATGAGTTGTATGCCTTTATGTCTTCAAAAAATACCTCCGACGCATTACAGGCAGAGTTGTACAATCGCAGGGTCCGATGGGTGACCATTCCGCCTCGTGCCCCACACTGGGGTGGTATATGGGAAGCGAATATCAAATCGGTCAAGTCTCACTTGTATCGTTGCATTGGTAAACAATTACTTTGCTATGAGGAATTATTAACGGTTCTAGTGCAAATTGAATGTCTGTTAAATTCACGCCCGTTGTGTCTGCTGTCGGATCAGCCTCACACAATCTTAACTCCCGCTCACTTTTTGAATACGACACCTTTACAATCATTACCAGCACATGATATTAATAACTCACTCAGCCTTACTAATAGAAAGAAGCTTTTGGACAGCTTAGTTCAAAGCTATTGGAAAAAATGGCACGTCCATTATCTGCACACATTACAAGCACGACAAAAATGGAACACTCCTGATGTTCCTATTCAACCAGGGACACTAGTACTTATTCATCAAGATGACACACCACCACTCAGGTGGCCAACAGGCATCATTGAACAAACATATCCTGGGAAAGATGGAATAACTCGAGTCGCGTTAGTACGTACTGCAACAGGCACGTTCAAGCGTCCCGTTGTTAAGTTATGCCCGCTTCCAACGCAATAATTAAATCATCTTACGCATTAGTTTAGTAAACAACTTAGATTTAAGAATAGTTATATCCAACCGCATCATTTATTACCGCTCATACACGCATTTATGATTATATTATATTATAGTTTTACCGCATAATAAACATATCGCAACTCAAACGCATTCACTTTCATACATCATTTCGCATCACACATACATTTCCGCACTGATTTTCCTTTGAAATCCTACGGATTGTCAAGCCGGGGAGGATGTTTGCGCACTTGTTAGCATCAAATATTTGCATGGAATTGCCATCTAGGGTGAATTGCATGAACTACGCAAGTCTATGCAATAGATCCCAAAACATCGCCGGACGACGACGCGGCTTCGAATGACAGCCGTTCGCAACCCGAAGTTGGCCGCGCATCCCCGAGGGAGCAAGTCGCACGTCGCACGTCGCACATCGGACCGCGAGTCGTTAGCACCGCTTGCTGACTTGACACGCATTTTACATGTTCTATTAGGCTCCGCTAGCCTACCGCTCGCGCTGTACCGCGCTTCCACGCATCATCACAAATTACAAATAAATCCACAAGATAGCATTGGAGAAAGTGCGCCCACGCAGGGCTCCTGGAGACACGGCGATTGCATTACAGGCGAAGGGATATTGCTGACTTTCGGTGAGTGCTTTTGCCCCTGGCCTTTCATTCTTTATTTGATGTTGACAGGTTGCGCATCCTCTCTAGGCACCTTCTACAGTATATCTGTCGCCATTCTCGCATTTTCATACCCGCATCCCTAAGATATCTAAGAAACCGCATCCGCCACATCAATATGTCTTAAGTATTTAATTAAATATATATATAAATAACAAATAGCTATAATAAGAACCTTTGATTGTATGACGTATTTATTGTTGAAAATATTATAACTAGCTTTGATTTGAATTTTGAAGTTCATGACAACATTCATGTAGTAATTATTAACATAGAGACACATTATAAGTAACTTGACCTGTGTCTGGGTGTGTATATGTATATAAGTATGTATATCAGTAATCAGGTTACCATAGCACAGGCTTTGCCTAGTTTGGGACCTGAAGACCTTGTGTAAATGTTTATAAATAAATTAATAACTAACTACCCAGATTTGCACGCCCAGTTTGGTGGCTAGAGCCGCAAATCAACTATGTACCTACTTTACGGTTAAATAAAGAAATTGAAATTTATTCATTTTCTTCCAAATTGTGTTCTGTTCGAAGCTCGGTCTTTGGCTACCAAACACGTTTTTGTTAAAGGTGCTTGAAAACTAAAAAGAATGAAATAAAAATATTATTTAAAAAAAAACAAAAAACCCGACTGCGTCAATATCATGCCATCTTTATTAAATTCATTGAAGAACTGAAAAGATAGGAACAACATTTTAATTTCAATATTTTATTTTGGTTTTCAATGAACGCAGTCGGAGGCATTACACGCTCACTTCTCATAATGTTGTTGGTGGTATTTATTTATTTATTTATTTATTACATTTTAGGGAATCTTACGGCTAGGTACTTAAGCTAGGGTTATTTGTACAGGTTCTTAAGGCTAATTACAAGATTCCACTGATAAATTTCATAAGAAATAGAAATATATGTTTAAATATATTTATAAGCTATGACTTCCTTAACTTAAGGAATCAAAGTATAAAACCAGTGCATTCCTTAAGTTAAGGAATCAAAGTATGACTTAGCAATTGACCGCTTAAGGTGGTCGACAGGCGTTTTAAATATATCAATATCGTGCTGTAAGGATATGTCGTTAAATATGCGGCTGGCCCGTAATAGATAACTGTTTCCTCTATAGTTAGTTTTAGCATATGGTATGCGAAGACGGCAAGGCCTTCTATGTGGGTTGAGTGGGACTCTTATGCCTATCTTTTCGAGTAATTCCGGGCAATTGACCGAACCATTTACTATCTTCATTAAATGTACTATATCGGCTATGTCCCTTCTTATATTCAAAGGTAGAATATGAAATTTTAAACAACGTTTTGTATAATCCGGTACATATTTTTTAATTTTAAATTGCAAATAACGTAAAAACTTTGACTGGATCCGCTCGATGCGTGTTATGTAAGTATCATACATAGGGCTCCATATGGGTGAAGCATATTCTAAGTGGCTCCGCACATAGGCGCAATAAAGAATTTTGAGGGTTTTAATTGATTTGAAATCAGCTGATATACGAAGAACAAAACCCAGTGCTCTAGATGCCTTTTTGACAATATTGTTGATGTGTTCATCAAATAGTAATTTAGAGTCAAATATGACGCCTAAATCACGAATTGAATCAACCCTTGATACGTTCGTATTCATGAGTTTGTAATTAAAAATTAATGGATGTGGCTTACGGGAAAATGAACATGAGTAGCATTTTGAAACGTTTAAGTGTAATTTATTTGCAATACAATAATTATCAAAATGATTAAGGTCTTCCTGTAGGCGATGGGCACATTCGAAAGAATTAATTGGACAAAGGATTTTCATGTCATCAGCATATAATAGTATCTTGGAGTTGTTGAAACACGAGGATATGTCATTAATAAAAATATTGAACAATAGTGGGCCTAATAAAGATCCTTGAGGAATGCCGGAGGGTATTAGCATTGTTGATGACATGTACCCATTAAGTGCCACAGTCTGGCACCGGTTCTCCACATAAGATGTAAACCATCTGAATAGGTTACCACTGACACCTACAGATTGAAGTTTACGTAACAGTATTAAATGATCAATTTGATCGAAGCATTTACTATAATCGGTGTAAATTACATCAACTTGGGAGGGGATAGACATATTGTGCTCTGATAAGTAATCACTACATATTATGAGATTGGAGGACGTGGATCTACCTGTCATAAATCCGTGGTGTTGGGAGCTTAGAGTATGTCTCAATGCAGCAGATAGCTTCTTATGAATTACTTTTTCTAGTACTTTTGCAAATAGACATAGTTTGGAAATGGGCCTGTAGTTTTCTACCTGATCTTTTGGTCCCTTTTTATGTATCGGAGTAATGTATGCAGATTTCCAAATAGTAGGCACGGTGCCTTCAGATAATGATCGCCTAAAGAGTATGGTTAGAGGAATGGAAATACTTCTGGCACATTTGTCAATAAATAGTGCTGGAATACTGTCAGGACCCGCTGATTTATTTAAATCGAGGGACTTCAATAGTTTACATACATCTGAACATACAAAATCTACGTCTGATATGTTTGTTAATGATATACTATAATCATTAGAAACGTTATATGAATAGTCACTATGTGCACTGGTACGAAAAGTCGAATGAAAGTATTCACTGAACAAGTTACAGATATCTTCCCCCGAGTCAGATGCGCGCTGCCCAAAACGTAGGACCGCGGGATACGAGTTATTCTGTTTTTTAATTTTAACATATGACCAGAAGGCTTTAGGATTAATGGAGATATTTTTTTCAATGTTGGAGATGTACTCGTTAAACATTACTATTCCCATCGATTTAGCGCGTTCTCTTAGTGTGAAAAAAGTCTGAAGGTCAGAATGATTGCCATAAGTTTTGTATTTCCGATGATATTTGTATTTTTCTTTTAAAATTTTAATTAGTGTTTTTTGTACCATGGTGGGTATTTTTGTGCGGGTATTGTCGTTTTAGAGGGTATATACGTTCTCCGTAACTCGTAAAGAGTATTATAAAAGAAAGATACCGCCTCATTAAGTGACCCTTCATATAATGCATGTGGCCAATCAATTGAATCTAGCTTAGATATGATACTATCGTAATCGCCGGACTGGTACAAGTACTTAGTGTAAGGACGCGGTTTTAATTTATGTAGTTGGACAAAATCTGCCGATATGCACAAGGCCGGGTGGTGTGTGGCATCAAGTTTGGACAAAGGGTATTGACAAAGGGTCACAGTTACGTCACTATTAGAAAATATTAAATCCAATATTCTGTTGTTTGAGTTAGGTATGTGGTTGTATTGCGATAAGCTACATAAATTGATATCATCGATAAAATCTTGTTGGACAGAACCTTTGATATTATGGGCCACATAAAATAGGTTATCACTTGATGGATCCCAAACTAAGTTTGACATATTAAAGTCCCCCATGATGAGAAACTTGTCACATGGATTATTTAAAATTATATCCGACATACTTTCCGAGAATATTCGTAGCTGTTCGGAAATTGAATTACCTGTGTTCTCAGCACATATATGAAAGGCACACAGATGCAGTTTGTACGCAACCCTAGGTTTGTGACAGCGAATCGTTACTGTAACCCACAGATCTTCAGCATTTGAACACCAATTATTACGAATCTCAGAAATAAATTCCTTACGAATCGCAAACAATGTACCACCACCCATAGTATCACCAGTTTTATGGTAATCCCTATCCCGCCTATACACAATATACCTATCGTCAAATAACTCGCAGCTATTTATACTGTCCAGTAACCAAGTCTCCGTCAAGCAAATAATGTCATAATTGTATAAACAAACGTTTCTGTATAGATCAGAGGTTTTAGTCCGTAAGCCACGTACATTTTGGTAGTAAATGTTAATCATTTTTAAAATAAATTTTTAATAACTGTATAATCACTGTCGAGCATAAAATAGTACTTATATTAAAAATAACATTTGTCGAGTTATGGTAATTTTTAAATAAGTTGTAAAAGGTCTTATGCAATAACAAAGGTAAAACATACCGATAGCAAATGGCAGGCCGAAAGCGCAAGCAAGAACAAAGCGATGACAGCTAAGGCGACGAGTGCGGGGAGAAGTATTGCACGAGCATTACAAAACAATAGGTATATATATATACGTAAACCGCTGCTTACTATTATTATTATATCGCCTAAACTACAAGTTATTAAATATGGTACTATCAGAATAGTATAATAATATATAGTACTGGTGGTACTTAGGATATCTTTTTCAAATCTGACTCCGATTTTATAGACAGCACGTGTGAGGTAGGATTTTTCCGGGCAAATATTTTGCATCCCTTTACCCAGACATACAAAAAACCCTTCTCCTTGGCCAAGTTTTTTGCCTTGCTAAGCAGTATTTTGTTTTCAATAGTCAGGTGATCGTTGATGAATATTCTTTTGTCACCGCGTAGGCCCAAATCACCCGCAACAATATTGAGCTTTTTTGCTGCTGCCACAAATTCTTCTTTCGCGTATCTATTATGTACTGACACAAGAATTGCTTTGTTTTGATTATCGCTGCGCGTAGGTATCCTTGCTATATAGTTAATCTGCTCTTTAGAAATGGGGCAGTTAACACGGCTTCCGATCTTAGCGAAAATATCAAACAGGTTCTCCGACTGCGAAAGGGGGACACCTTTGATTTCAATGTTATTCATGCGAGATCTCTGGTCGTACTCACGCATGGTATCTTCCAGGTGTCCAAAACGCTGCTGCAGGAGATGCACGTCATTCTTAGTCTTCAATAGTCCTTTGACTTCCTCGTTTATCTCAAAAACCCTAGTGGTTAAGGTATCCATGGAGTCTTGTATAAATTCAACTGATTTTTTTAGGTCTGCCACATCTGGCTTCATGAGCTTCAAGTCAGCAATGTCAGACTTCAAGGTTCTTAAATCGGCGATGTCCGCTTGTATAGCTTGGACGCTAGCCATCAACGCAGGCAGCGATGAGACTTGAGACGCCAAACGTTTTATGTCTTGTGCTATGCTTTCCATGTCAGCTGGTACTGGAGATTTAGATGCACTAGATTTTCCCAACGGTACGAGAGGGCTGGCCGCGTTTTTACATGTTGGGCATTTCCATGTATTTTACCTATCACCCAGCTTGCGATAGCCGGCTTCGGTTATACCAGAACAGGCAAAGTCAAAACGCCCTTGACACAGAAAACACTGCACTCCATCTCTGAAATCCATATTGCAACGTTTGCATTTAAATGTATCCATCACAACACAGCACGATTACGATTTGAATTGAGCGATACGGTTAGCTGTCACTGTGTTAGCGGCAGGTAAACAATTAGCGGAGCGTAGTTAAATGCGTGCGCGCGGTATGGCAACGTCCGCCGAACTGAATATATATAGGTAGAACAACAAAATCTAAGTGTGAGCAGATAATGCCTCGGACTGCGTTTATTGAAAACCAAAATAAAATAATGAAATAAAAATGTTGTTCCTATCTTTTCAGTTCTTCAATGAATTTAATAAAGATGGCATGATATTGACGCAGTCGGGTTTTTTGTTTTTTTTTAATAATATTTTTATTATCAGTATCCATTTCTACAAACAACTACGGGCGCAGTGTACTGTCCTTGTCGGCCGCCGCGATTACGCCGCGAACGCGATTAAAGCAACGTGTCAGTGTGGCTAGCACCCACACTGGCGCGTTGCCTTAATCGCCCTATTTTGGAGGTTTAGCCATAGAAATCTAAGGTATATTGTGCGATACGCGATTATAAAGTGTAACGATGGAGTGAGCTAGCTGTTCCTATAAGCTGTGGCGCCGCACACTTAACACACAGGGGCGGCGGCCGCGACCCTGGTGCTTAGTACTGTAATAATCACATTCAGTCAGTCGATGGACCACAGAGCGAGCGCAGTTAAAATGTCAAATATTACTAAAATTGAGAAGTTCCTAGGTAATACTAGATGATTCTCTCGTGATGACCACTATTATGTAGTGGCCAGAACTAGAGGATCATCCATGACATTGAAATGTCATAGCAACAGGGGTCCAGCAAAATGGACATTGATAAATGGGCAGCCGAGTCCCGTTTTAAATTTCCATGACCACGATGCTACACCGTGGGTTCAAAATCGGTAAGTGAATATTTTAACTATAGATATGTGTAAGTATGATATAGTGTAAGTACAGGAAGTTTAGTTTAGTAGGTAGGTACCTAAGTAGTACATGGGTATACCTACCTACTATGTAGGTATATACCTACAAGTTCTTCAGAGCCAGTTCACTTAGAGGTTCGGCCACATTATCAGCATCACTTACCTACCATGACCATCAGAACAGAACTAATATAATTAACAGGTGAGTTTGTGGTCAAAGCTATGATTTATTAAGGTCAATGGACCTAAGGCTATATTTTGATGTATCTACAGGCCTACCAATGTAGGTACAAACATAACGCTTGGTGCCCACCCGTGCCTGTAAGGTAGATACATACCTAGGTACCTACCTACTATAAATATGTAACTACTTAATACTGCTATTTATAATATGTTAGTACTTCTGGTAGAACCCTGATTATCCGAATCAAATAAAACTATTCTGTATAATCGATAATTCGGCTTTATACCGCGGTGGTGAGATGCATGGCGCTCTATGGCGCCCCGATATGGGCGGGACAGCTCGATCGGCAATCGACCGCCCTGCTGATCGGAGCGCACCGCGTGATGGCGAAGAGAGTGTGCAGGGGGGTACCGCACGCTCTTTCATGAGGTGGCAGGCGCCCTCGCCGGGACGCTTCCGTGGGACCTTGAGGCTGAAGTCCGTGACTCGGTCTACTGGCGTAGAGCCGAAGCACGGGAGCGGGACGAGCGACTGCCACCGAGGGAGGTGATGCTCTGGCGGGAGGAAGCCAGAGCACCGGTCTGCCACCAGTGTGGGCACGCGGAAGACTCCGCCCAGCACGCACTGGAGGCTTGTCCGGGAGGAGTCGAGCCGCGCCGAGCTTTGGTCGCGGCTTTGGGAGGCACTGACCTCTCCTTGCCGGTCGTCTTAGCCAAGATGGTCGGTGACGAGAGGTCGTGGGAGGCGGTCGCCTCCTTCTGTGAAACTGTCATGTCGCAGAGGAAGGCCGCGGAGCGCGAGAGAGAAAGGGATCCTCTTTCTCTCCCGCTTCGGCGAGCGCGGACACGGAGGCGGGCTGATCGGACCCGCACTCCGTCTCCGCTGAGAGGGCCGGGGGTGCTAGATTCGGGGGCGTCTGGCACCCCCACTGTGTGAGCCCTCCGAGGTGGTGATGCCCTCGATGTGTTCCCGAAAGCATCGCACACGAGGGGTGAGGGAGGATGATGGCTACCTCCCCGAGGTGGGCCCGTCGCAAGGCGGGTAGCGGCGTCGACGGGGGCTGCGGAAGGTGCGGAAGCGTGCCCGCGCCCCCCGTCACTAGTCGAGGACGGAGGAACACCCCGGGGTCTTAGTGGGCATACTCCCACATAACCACCGTTTTTTCCCCGGCCGGTGGTAACTACAAAGGATTTCCCCGGGTCAAAAAAAAAGGCCACTGCCGTCCAGATATGAAAATGAAAATGAAAAATATATTTATTACTGCAAAAGATATAAAAGCTATTACTTATATAGAACTTAAATTACATACATAATTATGACACTATTTGACATGCTTCGAAAAATACACAATATAATATGACTTGGCAGACTTATTTATTCTTAAAGACACTATTATTTCAAAACGGCTATAATAATTTTCGTCAAGATGTCACATGACGTAGAAAAGGTATAAGTGAGTCAGTGCCAGCTTTGGCATCGTCTGTCTAGTACTTGCGGCTACTTCAGAACTGACAGACTTAATATGTTTACTCTCTCTAGCCTGCAGATGAACTTTAATATGGAATCAGAATTAATTTTGATATTTATTTATTATTTATTTAAAGATACCCACCCGTGTACACCAACACGGTGTACACCAATACATTTCAAAGGGAACAAGCATTCTTAAGTAAGTTCAGTGTCACAGCAATTATAGGTGAAGACAGCGTGTGAAAATTTGAGATAAAATCACAAATTATCGTGAGCAAGTAACATATAGAAAATATTGAAGGTGGCTTTATATATAAAATGTTATGTATATTAAAAGAAAAATAATAATAATAATAGTTTGGACGAACTGGAAACTTAAATTACTTTGGCTACATGTAATATTGGTATACTTAAAAGAATTCAAAATAATTACTATAAGATTGCAGATAGTGTCAGGATGTCAGGGACTTTTTAAATTCGAGGATATTATTGGTAAATAGATCTACTTGCTTGGTTCTTGTAGCGACATGATACTGCCGAGCAAGTCTTTTCAAAGGAGCATTTTGGCCAAGGTTAGACCTCGATGCAGGTATATGAAATAGGTCACAATGTCGCGTAGCTCTAGGCAATCTCGAAGGCACAGAAATACGAAGCTCCGATAATAATTTTGGCGAATCGATGATACCATGTATTATTTTATACAGAAACAGTGTATCAAGTAACTGCCTGCGTTGATAAAGTGGTACCATTTTAAAATGTTTCAAACTGGAATCATAACTCTGAAGTTCTTTTCCAAGGTAACAAGAGTAGGTCAAGTGTCTTAAAAAACGCTTTTGAACACTCTCCAACCTTTTGCTATGTATTTCGTATAGAGGATTCCAGGCCACGCTACAATATTCTAATCCACTGCGAATCAGAGAATTAAACAATACAATTTTAGTACTAGGTAACTTAAAGTCTTTGCAATTTCGCAACACGAAACCTAAGTTTTTGAAACCCTTCAAAGAAATGTTATTAATATGATCATTCAATCGCAGCTTTCTATCCAGAACTACTCCCAAGTCACGTATCTCATCAACGTTAGATAAATTGTTGTCATTAATTTTAAAAATTTCACGATTAAAATGCTTTTTCTAGTAAACTGTATAGTAAAGCACTTTGATACATTAAGTTTCATGCAGTTAAGATCGCACCAAGAAACTAATCTATTAATGTCCTCCTGAAGTTTTAAGGCATCATCATTAGTATCTAAAATTCTGAAGAATTTCAGATCATCGGCAAAAAGATAAAAATTACTTTGCTTGAAACATTCTCCAACATCGTTAGTAAAAATGTTGAAGAATAGAGGACCCAAATGAGATCCTTGAGGTACGCCTGAGGACGCTGCAAAGGGGTCGGAAGAGACACCATTTACTACAACTACCGAAGACCGTTGTGTAAGGTATGACCGATACCAGTCGAGTAATGGTTCAGAGATACCGTGCATAGATAGCTTCCTAAGAAGTATCTGATGGTTGACTTTGTCAAAGGCCTTACTGAAGTCTGTGTATACTGCTCCTACCGTAGAACGCTGATCAACTATTTCGGATACGTCATTAATGAATGATGCGAGATTAGTAGATGTTGACCTAGACTTCGTGAACCCATGTTGTTGTGGAATAATGATATTCTTAAAATGAAAGGATAGAATGGGACACAGCAGCTTCTCAAACACTTTTGCAAAAACGGGGAGTATTGATATAGGCCTATAGTTGTTAATAAGGTTTTTTTTTCCTGTTTTGTATAATGGAACCAACAAAGTTTTCTTCCATTCAGCAGGAAATAAGCCGGTTAATAACGACCTATTAAAAATTTGACTTAAAGGATAGGCTAAAGCAGTTGCACATTTGGCTATAAATATTGAAGGAATGCCGTCAGCTCCAGCTCCTTTAAAAAGGTCAAGTCTTTTTAGAATCTTCAGTATATTATCGTCCTTGAATTTAATTATTGTTAAATAATTGGTATTAGTATCGGATACTTTAAGAAAATCTTGTGGTTGATGCGGCTGAACTATTGAACGATCGTATGATGAGGCAAAGTTTCTAGCAAAAAGATTACAGATTTCTATTTCGCCATCAGCGAAGTCATTATGTAAAGTCATTTGTGCAGGATAGTGACTATAATTTTTCTTCTTTTTTTTCATAAAAGACCAAAACAATTTCGGGTTAGAACGCATGTTACATTCTAGACGTGCTATATATTGTTTATAGCATGTGGTTATTAATTTGTCTGAGCGGGATTTCAATAAGTCAAAAGCAAGTTGGTCACGTTCATTGTAGTTAAATTTGCGTAGTTTCTGGTGATACTTGTATTTTTCTTTCAGTAAGCCAATTAGACTTTTAGTAAACCACACGGGGTATTTGCCGGAACGTGGTCTTGATTTAGGTACATATTTGACAATTGCTTCTCGCACAAAATTGTAAAAGATTGCAACCATATCATCTACAGTGTTACATTCGGAGAATTCGTCGTCCCAGTTCACCTCATTCAAGTAATGGGTTATTTTAACGTAGTCGGCTTTATGAAAGCAGAATTTGATACGATCTGTCGGCGGGAGAGTCCGTTTTGGAGTGAAAACGAACGAAAAATCAATTGGAGGGTGCAGAGGGTCGATTTTAGAAAGTGGAGAGTCACATTCATTAACATCAGTAACCTCGGTGAAACTCAATACTAAATCTAATATTTTGCCGTTTGTGTTTTGAACAAAGTTATATTGTTTAAGATCGTTAAACAGGGTGAAATCCAAGATCATACCCGAAAATAGACTGATAGGGCTATGACTACTTTGGTCAGACATATTCCATGGTATAGACCCCAGATTAAAGTCACCCGCTAACGTAACATTCTGAATGGAATTTGTTTCGATAACAGTATTACAGTTGTCGATGAATTCAGTAAGGATATGGCGTTTAACTGGCGGTGGAATGTAAACCGCGCATATATAGAGCTTTTCTGTATCTTTTGAATTAATAGCATTCGGAGTTTCTATGCTTAACCATAAATCTTCACACTTAGATTCAAAGTCGTGCATCCGCTTGGACATCAAGTGCCTAGAAATAGCTACGAGAACTCCACCGCCATCTTTATCGCTATGGAAACCACTAGTCTCGCGATCTCTTCTATAAACCTCGTAACGACTATCGAAAAGTTCGGCGTCATAAATGCTGCTATTGAGCCAAGTTTCCGTTAGAATAATAACGTCATAAGCGCAACAAATTACATTATTATATAAATCCACAGTTTTTGTTCTAAGTCCTCTGACATTCTGATAGTATACTTTAAGTTTGTTGTAAATAATTGACATGAATACAACCTGCAATAGAAAAACAGTCGCCTATAAGCAAACGCAGAATTTAATTATATAAATTATAAATTATTAAATATATCTGATATCATAAAAGTTCCTACCCCATAACTTTTTCTGAGACAACACTAGACCTACTCTTATTCACTTAGACATTATAGATTTCTAACGCAAAACTTAAACAAACATAAAAGACAATCGTTGAACTGTTGAACGCTATCAAATAACATTTAACTATAACAAACACTATAGCGCAAACAAATTTTAATGAGAGCCAGAGTATCTACACCTCGCCGCGTCGGAGGCTGGACATGTCTCACTGCGCCGTCTAATTTCTATGTATTGTAAGTAATTCGTATATTCGGATAACCGAAGTTCAGGTAATCGGGATTTTACTGTAGCTAGTCTGACAATAAAATTAAAACAAAGGATTTACAAATAAAAATTGGTGCTGGCCACATGAAAGGATATTATACTTAAATGTTTTTTTCAGGAACAAGATGTTCACAGCTTTAAAGGAGAGGGCAATAAATGAAAATACCCCTCTAAACGTAATATATCGAGAGGAGGCTGCAAGGTAAGAAAGATTCATTTAACCCACATCAAAGAATAAAAGTATAGAGAGTTAGGTAACACCTCCGAAGGATGCCTCGCGTAGCGTTGGTACAGTAACAGAAGACGGTCCAATGAACTGTCCCTTTCGTCGGTTATTTTCCGATCAATGTTCGCTTGTAGATAATTTAGCTAACTTAGCAGCCGTAACACAGGTGACCCTAGCACGGCTGCTAAAGGCCTTTTATATATTTTATCAGCGGGGGGAGCGTCGCGTCGGCTGTCAAGCTGACGGACACTGGTTCGATCCCCAACAACAGCTTGAGATTCCGGTGAAGGTAACACCGTTATCAAGTATGGTGGTAGGGTACTTTCGAGTATCCGCCTAGCTAGCTAGCACCCTCAAGTTTAAAAAACTGTTACTAAACACATAGTGTGTTCAAGCAGCAATCCTTGAGAGCCAGTGAGCATTCTAGGTCTAGCGTAATAATAACATCTTCGACCACAGCGTCACTGAGAGACAGATTCCGTTTGACTACTATCTTACTTGATGAGTAAGATAGTAATCAAATGGTATCTATACGGTATAAAAAATAAAAATTTACATTATTGAGTCTTGAAGTCGCTTCAATTTTTTTGTATAAAATTTTTTGAACCTTTGCTACTTACGGGATCGATTGTCATTCACCGTCAACAATCCAACAATCAAGGTACACGTAACACTTTTAAGTTATTCGAGTGTAAAGCAAAAAACTTGACCGATTTCAATGAAATTTACATGGGACCACCTCGGAAGTAGGTAGGTATACTCTATGAAACAAAAAACAAAATTCAAAACCTACTTTTAATACAAAATGTATGTAATATGGTAAAGCACAGTATCGACTTCAACAAGTAATTTCGTAGTTTTCACTGTATATGGGAAATTACTTCCGTATAAAATGATACGGAATAATATGATATTAATATAATATAATCGAATCATAATCGATCGAGTAGCAACATTTTTAGTTTCTCACGATAGTCTCAGTAAGTGTTTACAATATGTTCACAACAGATACCCCGACGCAGCGCCGCATTTACTGTGGGAGGCAGTAAAACCTTCGACGCGAAAGTGGAGGAGGAGCCTCCAGCCCGCCGTGCCGACTTCAATAGCTGAATACGGGGCATCGATCGCGGAGCACGCGCAACATAGCGGCATGCTACTAGCAACGGTCTCCGCGGGCAGCGCTTCTGCCGTTATTGTGGTCATGCCTGGATTCGGGGAGTGCCTCCGCGAAAGCCAGGCTGTATTTGCAGATGGCACTTTCCTAACCATGCCGACAGGGATACAAGGGAGCCAAATCCTAACCATCCACTGTACAATCGAAGGTCACGCCTTCCACCCTATCATGGCACTGATTTCGAGCCGGCCCTTCAAGGCGCGCTCGATTCCGTCACCGGAGCGAGGGTGCAAGGTAGCCTTTTTCACTATGTTCAAGCGCTGTTAAGATGAGCGAGGCAATTTAATATCGGAGTGAGTATAGTAACCTCCTTTGTTTTCTAATTTTCGCTGATCGTAAAATTTTATTTGACCTCCATACTAATATGATATCAATGTCTTACTAATATTATAAAAAGAAAAGATTTGTATGTAAGTATGTTTGTAACGAATTGGCTCAAAAGGTACCTACTGGACCGATATTAAAAATTCTTTCACCATTGGAAAGCTACATTCACTCTGAGTAACATAGGCTATATTGGGGCTGTATTATATTTTCGGAAAAATTAGATCCTTAATATTTTACCCGTGCGAAGCCAAAGCGGACTGCTAGTTACTTATATTATACGTACTTTCCCTACATGAACCTAGGCTTCTACTGACATAGCTAGACTAGCTACTGACTGACTTTTTTTAGGTAAATTACCTTACGTTTGACCGCTGTCTCACCTGATGTTAAGTGACGACGCGGTCTAAGATGTAACACGCAAACTTAGAAGGTACTTCTCACTTATCGGGAAACACAGACTCTCGCAGTGAGTTCTACTCCCTGGCAGTACGCATTACAAAAGTGGAAGCAAAACGCTTCATGCGTAACGGTGGTACCTATATCTACCATCTAGCGGTGGCGCATAGTCGTACGTCTGGTTGACCGATGATAGAATGGAGATGGTGAAATTAAATAGTGTAATTCCAGTGCACATTCGCCGAAATGTATCCGATAGAAAACCGATAGACAAGCAACTACACCAGTGTTCAAGGCTCTGGAGCCTATGTTCGACCAAAGAGCCGCTACCAATGAATTTTTTGGCTCGCCTTTCTATAGAGTCTAAAGCATCAACTTGGTTTTGGCTGAACCATCCTAAAGACGCGAACAGTAGGTAGGTACTCCATGCCCGAACAGACTTGTGCCTGATATAACCTGAGCAGCTGCCCCGGTGTGAAGCAGGTAATGTCTTTCCTTGGCCAATATGCCTAACTTCTTGGCAGCCAATTGCGCTTTCGATGCTGTGATGATGATGATGAATTATTGATTGTATTTTATTTATTTGGTACTTACTTATTTAACTTTCATGTGCAGACTTTTTGGCTTCTACTCCTTTATTATCAGTAGGTATAGATAGGTAAGTGGGTAAAGTATAATGTTTTGAGTTTGATGTTATGTCCAGGTGAGGCGCAACTCGTCGGGGTGGAGGCTGGTGCAGCTGTACGGCGCGCTGGCGCTGCTGCCGGTGGCGCGTGTCGCTTCCGCCCTGGCGGAGGTGCAAGCCATCGCTATAGCTGAGGGCCTTCCGTACAACGAAGGCTTTCATGAATATTATGTCGCATATTGGATGACACGGGTAATTCTTACTTTAACGGTTAGCAACGTTAAGTATACCGCCCACACGTCACGGTTATTTCTTCTAAAATATTTGCCGGGGCCTTATAATAATTTTATTGCCCTATAAACTAATCGTTTTGTTAATTAATATTGTAATTCGTGAAGTTGGCGACGACTTATAATGATTTTAAAACTTGGCTGTAGGGTGTCATAGGCCATAATAATTAAAGAAGAAGAAGAGTGTCATAGTTACGTCGCTGAAAGCTTCCACGCTCAGTTAAAACGTGCTCTAGGTCAAAACCCGAATATTTGGCGGTTCACAGGTAAATAAATAATAAGTATTTATTTATTACTATTAGTACCTAAGAACCATCTCAATTTTACAGCTTTTATACAAACAAAAAAACATCAAACAATCGGTCCATTCGTTTAGGAGATTTGATGACACAGACAGACACGACAAACTTATTACTCACCTCTTTTTGCGTCGTGGGTTAAAAATAAGTTAATAAGTATATGATTCTAGTACTTAGGTATCCGACGCACGTTACAGAGGGTATAACACCTTATGTCCATCCATTCTGGTTATATTATTTCCACTCATTACAAGATAAATACCTATCAGATTCTTGTTTAATGCGAAAGTGAATGTATTTTGACAAAATTTAGTAGGTACCTACCTACCAGGGTTGTAACGGTGTGGTTTTATCGAAACTGAAGTCAGAGTCGGAGTCGGAGTGGGAGGGGGCGGTGGTGTGAGAAGACAGGTGTTGAGGGCAGGCCTAATAAAGTAGTACAACTACCTATAATTGAAACAGCTTCTATAATTTCATTTAAATAATAAACCAGCTTAATATAGACCTTAAAATACATAAAGACATTATTGTGCTCATTAAAAACCGTTTGCAAATTACTTACATCAAATCAATTGACTTTAAAAAAATTGGTTGTCTGTAAAGTCGGTTTACGGACGATAGACTTACGTGATAACGACATAATCATGTATGACATTGACATTTGACTTTGACTTTGACTTTGACTTTGACTTTGACTTTGACTTTGACTTTGACTTTGACTTTGAAGTTTGACTTTGACTTTGACTTTGACTTTTACTTTGACCTTGACCTTGACCTTGACTTTGACTTTGATTATATTATCTAGATCTAGATAAAACTTAGGTGGAACGTTACAGGAATCTTACCGTTACTATTTTTCATTTTGGCATTCATCAATTTATAAAACGTTATCACGTCAAAACGTGGGAAAAAATCTGGCGTTTGTCCAAACAAGACAATACGAAACTATTAGTTAGTTTTATTGTAAACTAAGAGAAAATGTACAAAGAATACAATTTACACATACATGTATAAAAGGCGGACTTATTGTTGAAAGCAGTCTGTCCATTCTACCTCAGTAAGGAATAATCTAACGTAACTCAACAAAATAATTATTTAATAATACCTAATATAAAATTATAAACACATACAAACGAGAATGAAAATATAATTTATTTATTAGCATCATAAACATGTATGTAGTTAATTTAAATATAAGTATGGCCAAAATAGGATATAATAAATAAATTTACATAAACATAATTAAGTACAGAGGTAGTTAAGCGTTCATATAAGAAAAGAAGATATAAGAAGACATAAGAAATAATTCATATGTATGATAATCGAATGTTAACATTTCGTCTTAATTAAGTAAATGACTGCCTTCTTGTGCTTGTTCTTTGAATGGAGATTTTTGTTTAAGTTTTGAACGTAGGTCGTCATTCTTTATCTTAATCCGTGGAAATTACTTATACTGCTAATAGCGGTCTAACGGTGCATGCATTCGATATGTAAATCTTCCGTTCTATAATGTACTTGATAACATTAGATGTCGCCAATCTTTTGTTGCAAGCCAAATATTACGTTTTATAAAATTTACCAGTGTATGTACTTATATACACCAGAGGTCGCCAACCTTTTGTTACAGCGCTTGACTCAATTTCAATAGTTTTCATTTTACTTCTGGCTGATAACAAATCATGGCAGCCCCGCAGGGGGCTATACACCCCTACCTATGGCAGCATATGTAGGGGTGTATAGATATGATACACACATTTAGATCGATTTACAAATACTATAATAGTAATCTTATTTGCGTATGGAACTGAAGCCTAGTGCAGCTCGCGAGCTGCAGGTGGCTGATCTTTGGTATAGACCGGTGCGATGTCAAGCCACCTCCTCGTGGTGCACCCTGGGCAACAGTGGACAGTGGGTCGCTGGCGAAGAGCTTGACGACGGGGACGTCTCTCCACTTCTGCCCTATAGCGTTGATAGGTTGAAGTGGATGAGGCAAGATGGCGCGGTTGGTGAGGAGCGCCATAGGGGGGAAGCCAAGAGTCCGGCGAGGGACTCAGCGGACCTTCGGGTCGGAGGATGGCCGGCCTGCAAGGCCGGCGGCGCGGCAGGGAGGGTCAACCCGGCCACCCTGTCGGGCACTCACGGATGTCGGCCCTGTGCCGCAGCGGACCTTCGGGTCGTGAAATGGCAGGCCTGCAAGGCTTGCGGTGCACGGCAGGAACGGTCACTCTGGCCACCCCTGTCGTGCGCGAGGTGGAGTGGCGACTCAGCCGAGTCGCAGCGGATCTTCGGATCGGAGGATGGCCGGCCTGCAAGGCTGGCGGCGCGGCAGGGAGGGTCAACCCGGCCACCCTGTCGGGCATTCATGGATGGCGGCATTATGCCGCAGCGGACCTTCGGGTTGTAGGATGGCGGGCCTACAAGGCCTGCGATGCGCGGCAGGGAGGGTGAACTCGGGCACCCTGTCGGGACCCATGCGTCTCCGAATCCTACGGTTCGGTGCCCGCCTAGAGGATGCATGGTCGGGGGGAACCCGGCCGCTAGGGCACCAAAGGGGACCTCACCCCTAAAAGGAAAATAAAAAATGGACACACCGGCGATTGTAAATAATCCCCAAGTAAAGCGCCCCGTCGTATCTGGGGGGGGCAACAACCGCCTCGTGGGCTCCGGCCGGAGCTCGCGTACCGACGACCAACGCAAAACGAATACGGAACACGAACCTGCAATACCTGACGACCACTGCATTTCCACGGACACTGATTCGAGGGAGAAGAGGACGCCATTGGTGGTTCTCTTAGGCTGCGACAAAACACCACCTAGCGTCGCAAGCGTAAATGAGGAGAACCCAGATGAGGCTCGGATTCCGACTCCTAATCCTTCGGAGACGTCGGACTCTGATATAATGAGCTGGGAGACGGTTTCGTCTCGCAGCAATACGAGGCGACTCCGTAAGCGCCAGCGAGGCGCCGAGGACGAAGAGGACCTGGGTGACTCCTCACCGTCACCCAAGATCCCGACTGCACGGCGCGGCCGTGGGGGCCTACCCACCACCTCAAGGCGCCTAACATCCCGCGCCGCGCAAGAAGAAAAGCGGGCTGCCACGGAAGCCGAGCTCGAGAAAGAGCTGCAAAGGAGGGCCCAATCCATGAAGACGAAGGTGGGTGCTCCTGAGAATCTCCAACTGAGTAATTGTGATGCTGCTCAATTGGAGACAATGGTCTTGGATTCTCTGGACACTGTCTTGACTGTGGCCACCAAATCCAAACACTTGAAGGGCACATTCGTGAAGGCACTGAAGGATGCCGCGGCCACTATCAAGGCATCCTTCCGTGAAACTCGGTCACGAACGTTGACCGAGGAGATGGCCCTCCTTGATGAGGCAAACAAGCAGCTCTCGGCGGACCTGAAGGAGCTCCGACGAGAGATGCAGCAGTTAAAGGCGACCCGAGTGACCCCTGCCCCAATCCCGACCCAGGCTCCGAGGACGGTGCCGGCAAGGACCTCGACCCAAACCCCCTGTATGGAGGAGGTGATGCGGCAGATCATGGTGGAAGTCGGCACCATGGTCAATGCCCGCTTCGCGGGCCTTGAGGAGAGGCTGCTTCCGGCAAAGACTGTCAGGCCCCCGCTCGCCGCAGATCGGCGTAGGGAGGCTGAGTCACGCCCGGCGGCAGCCACAAGCCGCAGCACCGCACCGTCCGCGCCCCAGCGAGGACCCCAGCCACCCAGACGCGTGGCTCACGGGGTGCCCCCACACCGGCAGCACGCTTTGTCCCCGCCCCCGTTCCGGTTCCACCATCAGAGCCGTGGAATGTGGTGGCGAGACGGGGTCGGGAGAGGCAGAGAGATGCTCCTCCTGTTCAAGCACCTCCTCCACCCCCAAAGCCTTCGAAGAAGAAGGCGAAGAAGAAGCCCGCTCCTACGGCGCAGATCACCGGCGCACGAGCGGCAAAACTCCGCCCCCCGAAAACGGCAGCCGTCGTACTGACGCTGCAATCAGGGGCAGCGGAGAAGGGCTTGACGTTCGCGAAGGTCATCAAGCGGGCCAAGGCAAACGTCAACCTGAAGGAGTTGGGGGTGCCGCCGTTGAAGATCAGGATGGCGGCCACAGGAGCCCGTATTCTGGAGATTGCCGGTCCAGACAATGCCAGCAAGGCAGACGTTCTGGCCGGAAAGCTCCAGAAAGTGTTCGGGAGTGAGGAGGAGGTGCGAGTTTCCAGGCCAGTCACAACCAGTGACCTGAGAGTCAACGGCCTGGACGACTCCACAACATCGGAGGAGCTGGCAGAGGTGCTCGCAAAGGCGGGCGACTGCCCCGTCCAGTCCATCTCCGTCGGCACGATTCGCCGCGGAGTCGGGGGGATGGGGACCGCCTTCGTGCGCTGTCCCACCCTGGCCGCTAAGAAGGCAATGTCCAGTGGGGGGCGTATTCCAGTGGGCTGGGTGGCGGCCCGGGTTGTCGTCTTAGACGCCCGACCCCGCCGCTGCTTCCGCTGCCTTGCGCTGGGCCACATTACGGCCCAGTGCAAGTCCGATGTTGACCGTAGCGATAAGTGTTATCGCTGCGGTCAAAAGGCCCACAAGGCCCGGGACTGCTCCGCCACTCCCCACTGCACCATCTGCGAAGCAGCTGGGAAGTCGGCGGACCACCTCTCCGGGGGCAAGGCTTGCGCCAAGCCCCCGGCCAAGTCAGGGGCCAGGAGAAGGGCCGCTGCGGCTGAGGCCAAGGCCAAGCCGCGGCCGCCTCCCCCCGACAAAGGGCCGGCGGCTCAAATGGAGGTGGGTTAGTATGGCCCTAACCTTCCTTCAGGCGAACCTCAACCACTCCGCCCGGGCACAGGACTTACTCCTACAGTCCTTGGCGGAGCGGTTGATCAGCGTTGGTGTGATCGCCGAGCCGTACGCCGTCCCGCCCCGGGTTGACTGGGTTGGGGACCTCGACGGCTTAGTGGCGATCACCACACAGTCGCCAGCCCGCTCCCCCCCCCTTGAGGGAGTTACGAGGGGCAGGGGATACGTGACGGCTTGTTTGGGCCAAGTCGTCATCGTAGGGATATATAGCTCCGGCAATAGGCCGGTTCACGAGCTGGAGACTCTTCTCGGCGAGGTGGGGACCTTCGTTGGTCAGACCCGCCCACGCCCCGTTGTCGTGCTCGGGGACTTCAACGCCAAATCCTTGGCGTGGGGGTCTCCGGCGACGGATCTTCGGGGCGACATGGTGTTGGAGTGGTCAACCGAGGTGGGTCTCTGTATCGTGAACCGAGGCAGGGAGAACACCTGTGTCCGTCAGCAGGGTGGCTCGATCGTCGATCTGACGTTTGCCACCCCAGACCTCACCTGCCGCATTCGCGACTGGCAGGTGCTGGTGGACGCGGAGACGCTATCCGATCACCGGTACATCCGGTTTAGCGTCTCTCCGTCCCCGACGGACGCAGTGTCAGGAGGAGGAGGAGGAATAGGACGGAGTGAGATCGGCCCGCGGTGGGCCCTGAAGCGCCTCAATGCCGAATTACTGCTGGAGGCAATCGTCGTCGAAGCCTGGAGTGGCGCTCCTCAGGAGCCGGACCCGGTAGACCCGGACGCGATGGCGGACGGGCTGTGTGAGGCGATGACGCGCATCTGTGACGCCGCGATGCCGCGCTCTCGTAACCCGCAGCCCAGACGCCAGGTCTACTGGTGGTCGGAGGGGATCGCCGAACTTCGGAGATGCTGCGTGACGAGGAGACGCCGATACCAGCGGTATAGAAGGCGCAGGCGGCAAGAGACCGAAATCACCGAGTCTCTGTACGCCGCCTACAGAGAGGCTTCCAGGGCCCTACGCATTGCGATAGGGGAGGCCAAGAAGCAGGCTTGGCAGCAGCTGCTGGAAGGGCTTGAGCGCGATCCGTGGGGTCGACCGTACTTATGGGCGAGACAAAAGCTCCGCCCCTACGGTCCCCCTACCACGGCCTCGCTCCAACCGGTGGTGCTGCAGAGAGTGGTCGAGGGATTGTTCCCCGGTGCGCCGGGGACTGACTTCACACCTCCCACTGCTGTGGCCGCACTATTTTTTTTTTTTTTTTTTTTTTTTTTTTTTTTATTTGGTTCACAAATGAGATGTAACACTTTAACTAAACATAATAATACGACTAGGGTACAATCAGTGCTCATCCTAAAAATAGTGAACACAGCGTTCATTTATGGCATTCCAATACAAAAAAGTAAGTATGAAAGACAAAAAAAAGAAGAAAAATAAGTTAAAAGTATTTAAAAGTTATTTTAATTGGAATGTCAACTTACAATTTGAATGACTTTTGTCTTAATAGACGCTAAAGAATCATTAAAAATATCTAGTGTTGAGCAAATTCCATTACAATTAGATAAAATTCTATACAAGCAAGAGTGTTGGCCTATATTAGTTCGACATAGTGGTAATTTAAACGTTTTGCGATTGACTAACCTACTACCAGTTCGTGGAACTTCAATATCTATGTGCTTAAGAAAATCAGGACTCAATACGAAACCGTGCATAATTTTATATAATAATAGTATATCCGATATTTTTCTTCGACAACTCAATGATTTTAGATTATAACAAGCCAGTCTAGATTCGTAAGATGTTAAAGATTTACACATATTATTTGCATACGTCAGGTTATACAGACCCCCAGATCCCTCATTTCCATTACACGACTCAACTGGTGACCTTTTAACGAATAGTCAAAGAAGATTGGATTATTTTTCCGTGTAAAAGTCATAAAAGTACATTTGTCGATGTTGAGGTCCAGTTTGTTTATTAGACAGTAGTAATCTAGTCTATCTAGATCTTTTTGCAATAGAAGACAATCGTTAACGTCAGAGACACATTTTAAAATTTTCATATCATCTGCAAAACTAATCAAAGAAGAATGCTGAAAACATGAATCTATATCGGATATAAAAATCAAGAATAGTAGTGGCCCTAAGAGTGATCCCTGCGGGACACCACTCGGGATGTACATCCACTTCGACATGTAGTTTTGCAGAACTACTGCCTGTGATCGGTTGTCAATATACGAAGCGAACCACCTCAGCAAATCGCCTCTTATGCCAGCCTTTTGCAGCTTATACAATAAAATGGTATGGTCTATTCTATCGAAGCATTTGCTGTAGTCCGTGTAGACTACATCTGCCTGCTTACCTTCGTCCATACAGCCTGCCACAAATTCATTGAGTACTATGAGGTTACTAACTGTCGACCTGCCTTTTATAAACCCATGCTGAGATGGTGGCAGTGAGCTGCTTAAAGATGCATATAATTGCTCATAGACTATTTTTTCAAATACTTTGGCTAAAGTGCACAGCTTAGAGATAGGACGGTAATTCATGACTGAGTGTTTTGAGCCTTTCTTGTGAATGGGTGAAATATAAGCCTTTTTCCAGATTTTAGGCATGTAACCTTCTTTAATAGATCTGCTATAAAGTATTTCTAGCGGGATCGACAATTCTTCAGCACATTTAATTAGCAGTACGGGGGGAACAGAGTCGGGACCGGCGGATTTAGAAGCATCTAATTTAAGAAGCTTAGAGTTAACTAAAGACTTTGATATACATATAGCAGAGATATCACCTTCGATTGCCATTGGATTCTGGTTATCCGTATGACCGCGACCTGTGTTGGGAGCTAGAAAGGTTGAGTGAAAGTAATCAGCAAAATAGTTGCAGATTTCAATACCGGAGCTAGAACTATTGTCGTTATACGTCATAACGCTAGGGAAATAACTGTTTTTAGATTTGAAAAATGTCCAAAACGCTTTAGGGTTATCTTTTATTGATTTTTCTACATTAATTATGTAAGATTTATAACAGACATCTTCCAGGCGAGTGGCTCGATCCCGTAAAACTTCCATAGAATGCTTGTCAGTCACCATACCATACTTTTTAAACTTACTGAAGTGCTTGTATTTTTCTTTAAGAACCCTAGTAAGTGCAGATGAGTACCATGGAGGATATGTTCTTTTACGCATAAATTTTTTGGGTACATACTTGTTTCGTAACTCTTCTAAGACGTTGTAAAAGTAATTAACAGACTCTTCTAAGCTAATACCGCGAAACTCCCGATTCCAATCGACCTTTGACAGTTCCATTTTAAACGCATCAAAGTTTGCACGATGAAACATGTACTTGGTGCGAGGCGCCGGTTTAAGACCATCGGAATGCGGAGAACTGATTGTAATACCCAATGCGTTGTGGTGAGGGTCCAGGGGAACTAATGAGTTCGTAATATTACTAACTAGAACATTCTTATTGCAAAAAACCAAATCCAGAATTCGTCCATATCGATTAATCACGTGATTAAACTGGTGTAAGTCTACAATGTTTAATTCCTGCAAAAAATAAGCCTCATTAGTATCTAAAGCTGCTGAGTTAATTGGTGTCAAATAGTCACTGTCACTCGATTGACTCCAGTGAATAGAACTCATGTTAAAATCTCCACACAGTAGAAATGTATCGGTAGGATTTGTTAACATAATATCCTGCAGTTTTATCAAAAAATTTGATAGTTGTTGAGAAAAACTAAGCCCCAATTTCTCAGTGCATAAATATATTACACCCACGTGTAGTTTATGACTACCTTTTTTTTTTTTTTTTTTTTTTTTTTTTTTTTTTTTTTCCCGGGGAAATCCTTTATGGATACCACCGGCCGGGGGAGGCACGGTGGTTATGTGGGAGTCCCCGCCAGAGTGGCGAGTGTACCCACTAAAACCCCGGGGTGTTCCTCCGTCGTCGGCAAGTGACGGGGGGCACGGTTCCGCTTGCGCACTATCCGCAGCCCCCGTCGACGCCGCTGCCCGCCTTGCGACGGGCCCACTTCGGGGAGGGATTCCTCCCTCACCCCTCGTGCACGATGCCCTCGGGAACACATCGAGGGCATCGCCACCTCGGAGGGCTCATACTTGGGGGGTGCCGGACGCCCCCGCATCTAGCACCCCCGGCCCTCTCAGCGGAGACGGAGTGCGGGTCCGATCAGCCCGCCTCCGTGTCCGCGCTCGCCGAAGCGGGTGAGAGAGAGGATCCCTTTCTCTCTCCCGCTCCGCGGCCTCCCTCTGTGACATTACCGTTTCACAGAAGGAGGCGACCGCCTCCCACGACCTCTCATCACCGACCATCTTGGCTAAGACGACCGGCAAGGAGAGGTCAGTGCCTCCCAGAGCCGCGACCAAAGCTCGGCGCGGCTCGGCTCCTCCCGGACAAGCCTCCAGTGCGTGCTGGGCGGAGTCTTCCGCGTGCCCACACTGGTGGCAGACCGGGGAGACTTCCCTCCTGGCACAACGGTGCAGGTACCTCCCAAAGCAACCATGCCCCGAGAGGACCTGCGACAGCCTATAGGAGAGCCTCCCATGCCTCCGGTTAACCCACTCTCCGAGTATGGGACGGATAGCCTCGAGGAGTCGTCGAGCGCTATCCCCCCTCTGCGTGGGTTCTGCGAGGAGCCTTCCCTCCCACTGCGTGATGGCGGATGCTCTGGCTTCCTCCCGCCAGAGCATCACCTCCCTCGGCGCCGGTCGCTCGTTACGCTCCCGTGCTTCGGCTCTACGCCAGTAGACCGAGGCAAGGACTTCAGCCTCAAGGTCCCACGGAAGCGTCCCGGCGAGGGCGCATGCCACCTCATGAGAGAGCGTGCGGTACCCTCTGCACACTCTCTTTGCCATCACGCGTTGCGCTCCGATCAGCAGGGCGGTAGTCTGCCGATCGAGCTGTCCCGCCCATATCGGGGCGCCATAGAGCGCCATGGAGCCGACCACCGCGGTATACAGCCGCCGGCAGCTCCCCTCTCCTCCACCGATGTTTGGGAGGAGGCAGCTCAGTGCTCCGGCCGTCGCCACGAGTTTCGGGGACAGCCGTCGCATATGCGCCCCGAACTTCCACCTCCCGTCAAGGACAACACCCAAGTACTTGAGCGTTGTCCGGACAGGGATGGGGGTACCTCCCACCACTATGGTGGAGCCTGCAGGTGGCGCTCGTCGGGGTCCATGAAAGCACATGGCCTCCGACTTATGGAGCGCGACCTCCAGGCCCAGCATCCGGATCCTGGACACGGCCGTCGCGACAGCGGCTGTTGCCAGGATCACTGCCTCCCTGTAGCTCTGCCCCCGCGCGGTCACCAGTGTGTCGTCAGCGTAGCAAACTACGTCGACTCCACGAAGGTTACCGCAGCGGAGGACCCAATCGTACCCAATGTTCCACAAGAGTGGTCCGAGGACAGACCCCTGTGGAACACCGCGCGTCATGGGGCTACGTCCCACCCCTTGGGTCGTCGAGTAGACTACCTCTCTATCGGAGAGATAGTCCTCGACGAGCCTCCGCAGGTACCTGGGCACATTGTGGTGCCCCAGGCCCGCGTGTATCGTGCTCCACGGGAGCGTGTTGAATGCGTTGGCGATGTCCAACGATGTGGCCAACAACACGCCTCCACTGGAGCACGCCTCCTCGGAAAGGTCGCGGACGCGCGAGATCGCGTCGATCGTCGAGCGACCCCTCCGGAAACCGAACTGGTTGGGCGCCAGGTCCGGTCCGGTCGTCTCGAGGTGCTTGACAAGGCGGGCAGCGAGTATTCTCTCGAACAGCTTGCCGGCCTCATCAAGCAGCACGATGGGACGATACCCCACGGGCTCGTCCGCTGGACGACCCTCCTTCCTTATGAGGACGAGGATGCCCCTTCTCCATCGTCTGGGAAATCTGCCAACCCTGAGGCACTTGTCAAAGACACCTCTCAGGGCGGTGCCCAGGTGCTCCAAGGAGAGGGCCCACACGCGGCCCGGTATGCCGTCAGGCCCGGGCGCCGTGTTCTTGGCCCTCATCCTGAGCACTGCAGCACCTAGCTCTCCCTCGGAGATGGGGGCAGGCTCGTCCTCTCCCTCGGCGAGATCGGCCGATAGGGCGGCCACAGCAGTGGGAGGTGTGAAGTCGGTCCCCGGCGCACCGGGGAACAATCCCTCGACCACTCTTTGCAGCACCACCGGTTGGAGCGAGGCCGTGGTGGGGGGACCGCAGGGGCGGAGCTTTTGTCTCGCCCATAAGTACGGTCGACCCCACGGATCGCGCTCAAGCCCTTCCAGCAGTTGCTGCCAAGCCTGCTTCTTGGCCTCCCCTATCGCTATGCGTAGGGCCCTGGAAGCCTCCCTGTAGGCGGCGTACAGAGACTCGGTGTTTTCGGTCTCTTGCCGCCTACGCCTTCTATACCGCTGGTATTGGCGTCTCCTCGTCACGCAGCGTCTCCGAAGTTCGGCGATCTCCTCCGACCACCAGTAGACCTGGCGTCTGGGCTGTGGGGCACGCGAACGCGGCATCGCGGCGTCGCAGATACGCGTAACCGCCTCACACAGCCTGTCCGCCATCGCGTCCGGGTCTACCGGTTCCGGTTCCTGAGGAGCGCCACTCCACGCTTCGACGAGGATCGCCTCCAGCAGTAGTTCGGCATCGAGGCGCTTCAGGGCCCACCGCGGGCCGATCTCGCTCCCTCCTCTTCCTCCTCCTCCTGACACTGCGTCCGTCGGGGACGGGGAGACGCTAAACCGGATGTACCGGTGATCGGATAGCGTCTCCGCGTCCACCAACACCTGCCAGTCGCGAATGCGGCAGGTGAGGTCTGGGGTGGCAAACGTCAGATCGACGATCGAGCCACCCTGTTGACGGACACAGGTGTTCTCCCTGCCTCGGTTCACGATACAGAGACCCACCTCGGTTGACCACTCCAAGACCATGTCGCCTCGAAGATCCGTCGCCGGGGACCCCCACGCCAAGGATTTGGCATTGAAGTCCCCGAGCACGACAACGGGGCGCGGGCGGGTCTGACCAACAAAGGTCCCCACCTCACCGAGAAGGGTCTCTAGCTCGTGAACCGGCCTGTTGCCGGAGCTATACAATCCGACGATGACGACTTGGCCCAAACAAGCCGTCACGTATCCCCTGCCCCTCGTCACTCCCTCGAGGGGGGGGGAGCGGGCCGGCGACTGTGTGGTGATCGCCACTAAGCCGTCGAGGTCCCCAACCCAGTCAACCCGGGGCGGGACGGCGTACGGCTCGGCGATCACACCAACGCTGATCAACCGCTCCGCCAGGGATTGTAGGAATAAATCCTGTGCCCGGGCGGAGTGGTTGAGGTTCGCCTGGAGGAAGGTTAGGGCCATACTAACCCACCTCCATTTGAGCCACCGGCCCTTTGTCGGGGGGAGGCGGCCGCGGCTTGGCCGTAGCCTCAGCCGCAGCGGCCCTTCTCTTGGCCCTTGACTTGGCCGGGGGCTTGGCGCAAGCCTTGCCCCCGGAGAGGTGATCCGCCGACTTCCCAGCTGCTTCGCAGATGGTGCAGTGGGGAGTGGCGGAGCAGTCCCGGGCCTTATGGGCCTTTTGACCGCAGCGATAGCACTGATCGCTACGGTCAACCTCGGACTTGCACTGGGCCGCAATGTGGCCCAGCGCAAGGCAGCGGAAGCAGCGGCGGGGTCGGGCGTCTAAGACGACGACCCGGGCCGCTACCCAGCCCACTAAGATACGCCCCCCACTAGACATTATCTTCTTAGCGGCCACAGTGGGACAGCGCACGAAGGCGGTCCCCATCCCCCCGGCTCCGCGGCGAATCGTGCCGACGGAGACAGACTGGATGGGGCAGTCGCCCGCCTTCGCGAGCACCTCTGCCAGCTCCTCTGACGTTATGGAGTCGTCCAGGCCGTTGACTCTCAGGTCACTGGTGGTGACCGGCCTGGAGACTCGCACCTCCTCCTCGCTCCCGAAGACTTCCTTGAGTCTTCCGGCGAGGACGTCCGCCTTGGTGGCATTGTCCGCGCCGGAGACCTCTAGGATTCGGGCCCCGGTGGCCGCCGTTCTGATTTTTAGCGGCGGCACCCCCAACTCCTCCAGATTTATGTTCGCCTTGGCCCGCTCGATGACCTTGGCGAACGTCATGCCCTTCTCCGCCGCCCCTGATTGCAGCGTCAGTACTACGGCTGCCGTTTTCGGGGGACGGAGTTTTGCCGCTCGTGCGCCGGTGGTCTGCGCAATAGGAGCGGGCTTCTTCTTGGGCTTCTTTGGCGTTTTCTTGGGCGTTTTTAAGAAAAATAACTAAATTTGAGTAAAATAAGAAAATTCTTATACAGTTAACGGTATAGTTAAAACAAAATCAACTCCGTTCTAGATTATCCTAAAATTAAGGTTTTTAAGTTAAATTGCGAATGTGTTTTAGTAAAATAAGCCGTTGTGTATTATTTATTATTTAGTGCTGACTCTAAACATCACTCAATCGAATAAAACTGTTCTAATATTAGGAATAGCATTGTTCATAATTACTTGAATCATTAGCTTACAAACCGCCGAAGACCTAGAGCCACTCAGTATGCGCAGACACATTGGGGTTTTCTCTGTATTTTCACCGTATATACGATGGGGAGTGATCTATAAAACTCTTCAACCTTATTCCAGCTTGATGCTGGAATAAGGTTGAAGAGTTCTATAGTCGCATATATAGTGACCGCCGCACTAGCTGACATCACTTGAGCAAATCCAAATAATTATTATTGACTCATATGAATCACATACTGTAGAAGTCACATACAGTTCGAAATGCCCTCAATATTACACATATCCATAGGCAACGGTGATCGCTTACTTTTAGGCAGCTCGTCTGCTTTTTGCCACCTGTTATATAAAATAAGAAGAGTAAGTGCTATTATATGTATATCTTATTAGTCTAAAAGTTAGCTTATTAATTTACAATTATGCATCACGTTCAACAGCAGTCTTATAAGTTTTAATCTAAAAAGACGTATAGTGGTGTTAAGGTACCTTCGAGTACATACCTCCCTGGATCGCTCCAGGACGCCTCCACCACGCTCAAGTTTGAGAAACTGTCACCGAACACATAGTGTGTTCAGGCAGTCCTTGAGAGCCAGTGAGCATTCTAAATCTACCATAATGATAACATCTTCGACAACATCGTCACTGACCATTAAGTGAGATAGTTGTAAAAAATAGACTGTTTAAAAAAATGGAAAAATGAACTGTTATGATTATTAACTTTAAGTTTAAAAAAATGGTAATATTAATTAGGTTTCCATGAACTAGCCTGTTCTAAAAGATAACACAAACTATTGACCTAAATTTCATCCAAGTCAGCACCGAACCGTAGCTTAAAGAATTCCTGACTAAAGCATTATGGTGCATAACTCCTGCAAGATACTAAATAATTCAGGTACCTATTCGTGAGTAAGCAAACATAATTAAAAATTGGTTGTCTGTAAAGTCGGTTTACGGACGATAGACTTACGTGATAACGACATAATCATGTATGACATTTGACATTTGACATTTGACATTTGACATTTGACATTTGACATTTGACATTTGACATTTGACATTTGACATTTGACATTTGACATTTGACATTTGACATTTGACATTTGACTTTTGACTTTTGACTTTTGACTTTTGACTTTTGACTTTTGACTTTTGACTTTTGACTTTTGACTTTTGACTTTTGACTTTTGACTTTTGACTTTTGACTTTTGACTTTTGACTTTTGACTTTTGACTTTTGACTTTTGACTTTTGACTTTTGACTTTTGACTTTTGACTTTTGACTTTTGACTTTTGACTTTTGACTTTTGACTTTTGACTTTTGACTTTTGACTTTTGACTTTTGACTTTTGACTTTTGACTTTTGACTTTTGACTTTTGACTTTTGACTTTTGACTTTTGACTTTTGACTTTTGACTTTTGACTTTTGACTTTTGACTTTTGACTTTTGACTTTTGACTTTTGACTTTTGACTTTTGACTTTTGACTTTTGACTTTTGACTTTTGACTTTTGACTTTTGACTTTTGACTTTTGACTTTTGACTTTTGACTTTTGACTTTTGACTTTTGACTTTTGACTTTTGACTTTTGACTTTTGACTTTTGACTTTTGACTTTTGACTTTTGACGTTTGACTTTTGACTTTTGACGTTTGACGTTTGACGTTTGACGTTTGACGTTTGACGTTTGACGTTTGACGTTTGACGTTTGACGTTTGACGTTTGACGTTTGACGTTTGACGTTTGACGTTTGACGTTTGACGTTTGACGTTTGACGTTTGACGTTTGACGTTTGACGTTTGACGTTTGACGTTTGACGTTTGACGTTTGACGTTTGACGTTTGACGTTTGACGTTTGACGTTTGACTTTTGACTTTTGACTTTTGACTTTTGACTTTTGACTTTTGACTTTTGACTTTTGACTTTTGACGTTTGACGTTTGACTTTTGACGTTTGACTTTTGACGTTTGACGTTTGACGTTTGACGTTTGACGTTTGACGTTTGACGTTTGACGTTTGACGTTTGACGTTTGACGTTTGACGTTTGACGTTTGACGTTTGACGTTTGACGTTTGACGTTTGACGTTTGACGTTTGACGTTTGACGTTTGACGTTTGACGTTTGACGTTTGACGTTTGACGTTTGACGTTTGACGTTTGACGTTTGACGTTTGACGTTTGACGTTTGACGTTTGACGTTTGACGTTTGACGTTTGACGTTTGACGTTTGACGTTTGACTTTGACTTTGACTTTGACTTTGACTTTGACTTTGACTTTGACTTTGACTTTGACTTTGACTTTGACTTTGACTTTGACTTTGACTTTGACTTTGACTTTGACTTTGACTTTGACTTTGACTTTGACTTTGACTTTGACTTTGACTTTGACTTTGACTTTGACTGACTGACTTTGACTGACTGACTTTGACTTTGACTTTGACTGACTGACTTTGACTGACTGACTTTGACTGACTTTGACTGACTTTGACTTTGACTTTGATTATATTATCTAGATCTAGATAAAACTTAGGTGGAACGTTACAGGAATGTTACCGTTACTATTTTTCATTTTGGCATTCATCAATTTATAAAACGTTATCACGTCAAAAATTAAACCTTATTCGCCTTCAAGACTCGTTAGCCATGCAGCCCAAGGCACAGTGTAAAATATACTTTATAACAAGAGCGCACTTGCTTTTTGAAGTAGGATAACTTGTCACACAAATTAATTGTAACGATCTATGTTTTAGTAGTTAATTAAAATATTTTTAAAATTTCCTGACAGGAATTATAATTGTACGATATAACTTAACTTTGTACGATGTACGCTATCGTGGTTGTCCGTGCAAGTGATACAATATATTCATCATTTGATTTTCCAAATTATGTTTTAAAGTGACATTAATTATTTTTTTTCTGGTAAAATTCCTTATGCATACCCCCAGCCCAGGAGACGGTATTCCTACTAAAAAACCCGCGGTGTTCTACCGTCGTCGATTTCTTTATGGATACGACCAGACCAGTTGACAGGGAAGGGATATCCACAAAAAAATTCGCGGTGCTCCACCGTCGTTGATTAGTGGTGGGGGCACGGGAGCACTAACACGCATTTTCGCAGCCCCCGTCGACGCATCTGCTTGCCTAGTGTGGCGAGCACACCTCGGGTAGGCAGCCATCGTTTTTCCTCAGCTCACGGAGAGCCTTATCACATCGGAGGGCCTAAACAGCGATATTATTACCTTTGTTAATATACTTACGTGCATCTTCCTTTATTTTTATTGGCTTTTTTTATGTTCAATGTTGTAGTATGTATGTATACGCGCAAAAACATTAGCACTTTTTAACTCATTTCTTAAATTACAATCAACAGATTCGATCTGTATCATGAATTAGCAGCCAGGCGGGTACTCGAAAGTACCTTACCACCATGCCGGGAATTTGTTAATGGTGTTACCTTCACCGGAAGCTCAAGCCGTTTTTGGGAATCGAACCTTTTGACAGTCGACAGTCCTCCCGCTAAGCTATCATCGCTTCGAATCTAGCCTACAGTTAAATACAAAAATGAATTAAGTTTGCTAACTAGAATCATCACGCTATAAAATGTGATCATATCTCCATAAAATTACGCGTGAGATGAAGTACTGACTCTATTATTCTGTAACCCGTATTCCGTTCCGTACGGTCAGCCCTAAAGCAGAATAATACTTGTATATCATAGGAATTGTTACTATGCTTTATTGTTTTGGAGATTTGTGGATTCTTTATATTTTCAAACACTGTAAACAGGACGAAGCATAGGATTGTTCGAAATGAATGCTAGCAAAAATGTTACATAACATGATTATTGATGTTTTGATAAATGCTTAACTTGTTTAGAGTCGTGCTACTATATACAGTGGACCCCCGGTAATTCGGCCCCTGTATAATCCGGCACCCCCTGTAATCCTACATATCTATTACTATTATTATTTTTTATTGACATAAATTTGTCATTTATTTCTTTTACTCCATATCTGACTGAATCCGATGGTTTGACACTGCTCTGCAAAACGTTTGACGGATTACCGGGGAGCCACTCAACTTGTAAGGTAATGTATGCCAACTTCGCAGCTATAGGACGTCGACAGGTGGACATTAAATTCGCCCATTGATCTCCAAAATGACCAGTTGTTATTATATTGACAATGATACTCAAATTCATATCATAAAAATTACATTAACAGATATTTATGGCTGTTCACTTTTGTCTCATACAGTCCTTAACCATCCATAAGGATGATAAGATTATCACACTACTTGGTTTTGGTACTTTTGTTTTTTACATTTGTCACTTTAAAATATATTCTTTACCTTCGCTTTCTGATCAGTGTCAGCTAATTTGTTTTCATTTCGTGATGGGTGGCTTGTTCATTTAAAAAAAGTTTATCACGTCTAAGCCGCCGTTGTAATAGTGCAACGTATTTCCAAAAAAAATTCCGATCTAGTGCCAAAATATCGGAAAGATTCGCCCCCGCCCTATCGACCCCAACCTTGGATTTCCCTGGTTCAACGCTGAACTGTGAGGTTTGATTGACCCAAGAGGTAAGGACCTGAACCTCCGCGGGGACTGACATCAGGCCTCTGTTCCATCGGTCAGTAATTTAAATCACAATTTCCTCACTACCATATTACAATAGTAACTACGACCGAAATCAATACCTATTTTCTTTTGCATACATAACATTAAAAACACCAATTTTTTCAACAACCAAATTTAGACGGTAGTTCTAACACAAAAATAAGGTGAAGCCTATGTTATTAAAAAATTGGTTGTCTGTAAAGTCGGTTTACGGACGATAGATTTACGTGATAACGACATAATCATGTATGACATTTGACATTTGACATTTGACATTTGACATTTGACATTTGACATTTGACATTTGACATTTGACATTTGACATTTGACATTTGACATTTGACATTTGACATTTGACATTTGACATTTGACATTTGACATTTGACATTTGACATTTGACATTTGACATTTGACATTTGACATTTGACATTTGACATTTGACATTTGACATTTGACATTTGACATTTGACATTTGACATTTGACATTTGACATTTGACATTTGACATTTGACATTTGACATTTGACATTTGACATTTGACATTTGACATTTGACATTTGACATTTGACATTTGACATTTGACATTTGACATTTGACATTTGACATTTGACATTTGACATTTGACATTTGACATTTGACATTTGACATTTGACATTTGACTTTGACTTTGACTTTGACTTTGACTTTGACTTTGACTTTGACTTTGACTTTGACTTTGACTTTGACTTTGACTTTGACTTTGACTTTGACTTTGACTTTGACTTTGACTTTGACTTTGACTTTGACTTTGACTTTGACTTTGACTTTGACTTTGACTTTGACTTTGACTTTGACTTTGACTTTGACTTTGACTTTGACTTTGACTTTGACTTTGACTTTGACTTTGACCTTGACCTTGATTTTGACCTTGACTTTGACTTTGATTATATTATCTAGATCTAGATAAAACTTAGGTGGAACGTTACAGGAATGTTACCGTTACTATTTTTCATTTTGGCATTCATCAATTTATAAAACGTTATCACGTCAAAAATAATTATTTGAAAATATGCAGTGAAAATAATGTTACAGAAATTAGATTCTCAAGTAAGATCATTACAGTTTATCGTCAACGTTTCGAGAACTAATCTCTTCTATTAGGGTAATGTGAATTCGACAATCAAATGGAGAAAGGTAAAAAGTGAAGTTCGTTCAAATTATTATAATCCTAGCAATTAAAGTCTACGAGAGAAAAGACTCGACCCATTCAATCCCTTTTTAGTCTCAAACACGACGTTCTTTGTAATTACGCATTGTGCTGTTTTATAAAGCTTTCAACCGAAGACTTCCAATAAAGGAGCAGGGTCTCAATTCAACCGTATTTTTTGTGTGCGTTACCTCATAACTTTTTCTCAAGGAAATCCGTTTGTTGCTGATTCGTTTTTATTTGATAGTCAATTTAAATGGCACCACATGAGATTCCATTTAAATTTGATCAGATCTGACCAGTCGCTTTCGACTTACTCTTAATACTAGCTTCCTAGCAACTCAACTTTCAAGAAAACCTTGAAAATATAGAGTAAATGATACTTTGTATGATAGATGTGTCCCATAGTATTTAAAAATTGTTTTGTGATAAGTTCTTAAGTTGGTGTTACAATAAAGTGTTTAAATCAAATCAAATCAAATAGTTTATTGCGAATATAGGTATTACAGAGATGTTTACATTAAAGATATATTGGTCCGCTATATTCTACCCTATAGGCATGCAACATAAAAAGCATTCGCAGAAGAATAACTAAACTTTAACATTTAATGTCCTTACAATATTTATCTAAACATGTCACTAAGTATATTATTGTCAATCAATTACATAATTAAAACTAGTGCCTACCTACAATATACATATACATGTCACCAAAACTTAAAGAAAATCACATAAAAAATTTGTCTTCTCATCACTGATATTCTTTTACGTTGTAATAAGCCTTTGTCAACAAAAACTGCTTCAATTTAAATTTAAACATATCAATACTATCTATGTTGATTATATGATTTGGTAAGTGATTATAAATAAGGGGAGCCATACAGAAAACACCTTTATTAAATTGTGCAGTCTTATGAGGTGGACAACAGATGTTCATTTTACGACGTTTGCTATTTAGGTGGCTAAATATATTCATATTACAATAAACAAACACGCAGATCTCATAAATGTAAATTGAAGGAAATGTTAGAAGTTTCAGGTGTATGAAAAATGGTTTACATGTGTCAGATGGCTTTAGTTTACAAACGGCTCTCACGCACCTTTTCTGTGCCTTAAACACCATATCTTTGTCTACCGAGTTCCCCCAAAAGATAATGCCGTATCTCAAAATCGATTCTACGTAACCATAGTAGGCGGTAACTGCAGCTGACTGATTTGCAACTTTAGAAAGCATGTAAAGAGCATATGAAAATCGGCTCAACCTGTCACATATATGCTTAACGTGATGTTTCCAGTTTAAATGGCAGTCAAGATTTAAGCCTAAGAATTTTGCAGTTTCTACTTTGTTAATATTTTTACCTTCATAAAGAACCTCAAAGTCATTCAAAAAGTTATTTCTATTTCTAAAAGTCATTAAATTTGTCTTTTCTAGATTAATTAATAAATTATTTGATTTCAGCCATTTGATTATAATGTCAAGAGTGTTTTTCATATCTGATTCTAAGTGTGTTTTACATTTGTTTGTAAACATAACGGTGCTGTCATCAGCAAATAAGACCATATTTCTATCTACAAATTTAGGTAAGTCGTTTATATAAATAATAAATAATAACGGACCAAGAACACTCCCTTGAGGAACACCTTGAATTACACTACAGAATTTTGACCGATATACCGTTTCTTTCTTCGTTTTTGGGCATATACTTGTAATTTGTGTGCATTGACTTTGGTTGGTTTATTTTAAAAGGCTTAAAACGTTTCCTCGCACACCGTACGCCTCCAATTTGTTCAACAAAATATTATGGTTCACATATTCGAAGGCTTTGGTCAAATCCATATATAATGCCGAGACTAATTGTTGATTATCAAGACCAGTCATAATAGTATGTAAGAACTTATAAACAGCCAAGTTAATGGTTTTGTTTTTACTAAAACCTATTTGTTCTTCTGTAAAAACATTGTTCATCTCAAAAAAAGTATACAGACTTTCGTAAATTACCTTTTCAAATATTTTAGAAAATACAGGAATCAATGCAATAGGTCTATATGAGGTCATGTTTTCTTTGTCATTCTTTTTAAAAAGTGGTTTCACAATTGTTTTCTTTAATTTGTTTGGAAATATTCCAGAAAGAATACATAAATTTATGACATGACAAAGAACAGGTGATATCAAAATTGACACATTTTTTAAGATTTTAGTGGACACATCGTCGTAACCCGTGCTGTTTGTATTTTTTAAGGATTTTATTATAGTATTAATGGCAAAAGGCGTAACAGGATTCATAAATAGGGAATGCGAATAATTTGTATCACATGTCATTGATCTGCATTTGTCTGAGGTCAATATTTGTTCATGTCCGCTAATGAAAAAATTATTAAACGCTTCAGCTATATGAAGGGGATTGTTAATCAATGTACTATTAACATTGATGTGCTGAATGTAACTATTGGGTGGATTGTTTTTATTACTGTTAATGATTGACCGAATTGCTCTGGATTTGTTTGAAGCCGTCTTAACTAGATAATCGTTACGCGCTTTTTGCGTTGATTTTATTATTTTATTTAGTCGAAAAGAATATGTCTTAAAGGCAGTTTTGGTTTGTTCAGTCCGACACCGCCTATAATGCCACAGTAGCTCACGCTTTCGTTTCGTACATTTTCGTATTCCAGTTGTGACCCACCTAGGTTTTTGGCGTATATGTTTTTTAATCATTGTCAAAGGGAAGCATAAATTATAAAATAGAGTAAAATTATCATGAAAAATGTCAAATGCTACGTTAGGGTCATCAGTTTTATAAACATCGCTAAAAGATAGAGATTCTAAACATTCTTTAAATTTTGTAATATTGTCTTTACAGTAATCTCTCTTTTCTATAAACCAGTGAGTAAGTGACCAAGTTTTTTTTACTGGGGAAGTTAAAATTTGTGCAGTGTGGTCTGACAAAGCGAACTCATGGACTTTGTGCTTGCATCCTCTTAAGTTATGACAAAATATATCCAAACAGGTTCCACTTATAAGTCTAGTAGGTTCATTACTAGCTAATTGAAGATTATAACTTTTAATTTCCTGCATGAGATTTATAGATTCTGTACTTTTTTTAAGGGTATTTATATTTAAGTCTCCACAAATAACCACTTTATGTTTAGTATAACAGACTTCATGAAATATTAATGTCAACAATCTAAAAAACTCATCGAAATTTGACTTTTTACGTGGGGGCCCGTAAATACAGACAACTATTATTTTATGTCTCGTGAGTTCTACAGCACAGCACTCAATAACGCCTGATACACCATACTTCGCTTTAGCTATCTATCCAACTATTTATCTTTATGTTCCGATGGATCCCTGATAATATTATTAAAACTCACGTTCATAATTACTTTACACTGTCTCTACGGGTATAACGTGGGCACCGCACTCAAGATCCTGATAAAGGCTTCCGGAAGAAGCCGAAACAATTGTCGGTCGTGACTACGCGTAAGTGCCACGTTATACTCGTAGAAACAGTGAAAGGATCCATAATAATAATTTTCTTGAATAACTTAATTCTACCTCGCCTCCCAAACTATCCCAAATGACGTTTGAATCCACAGTGGGCTACCTAATTACACTATTTCGTAGTACAAACGCTTCACTGAAATATTAGCTGAAAGTGTCACAAGTTGGTGATATATATGAGGTCGCGTGGGCCCCCAGATTACTTTGTGTTGTTAGTAAAGCCAAACCGCGATGCGCGGTCGTTAGCATACGAGTTTTAGCGAGTTATTTCGTGTTGTAGGGCTAGATAAGGGATTTACTAAAGCCAAGATAGGAAAAGAGGCATTAAGGCGTGCTTTTACCAAATGTTTAGGTATTTTACGCGCGTTAGAGCAGGACAGTAGCGGAAGGAGTCTGCTTTCGCCACTCGACGGGAGCGGACGTGTCTGTAGGTGTCTCCACGCTAAAATTCTTAAAAAATTTTAATTGTCTTTTTGTGGTTGTTTTTGTGTCGGAGTGTGTAGGGAGTGTGCACCTGTAAGGTGGCACGGTTTTGGAGAGGGTTGCCCCAAGGGTCCCCCCGCGGGGGAGTTGGAAATGTTTGTTTTGTTTTATTTGTATGAGTCGTTTGTTTGAGTTTGTTTTTTCGTGGTTGTTTCGTTCATTGTTGTTGTTATTGTTCTTTGTTGTTGTTGTGTGATGCCGAAACAGTTGAGGGACGCTTCGGGGAAGTTCCTCCCTAAGGGCCACTGCCCGGAGGCCTCTCCCGACATTTCGATGGAAGTCGAAAAAGTTGTCTGTTCGGACGCAGAGTCCGAAACTAGGACTGCGGCCAAGGTGACGCAGCGTAAGCGGCCGTCGACCTCGTTCGTCGTGCCCGGGCATTTAGACTCGGACACGGAGACCGAGTCGACGATTGCTGCGAAAGTTAGCACGGCCCGAAGAGGACGTGGAAGGCCCGCAAAAGCGGGCGCCTCTAGAGAGGAATTTTTAAAACCGTCCGTCGTCTGTTCGGATAGCGAATTGGAGGAGGTCCTTAGGGCGAGACTGCTGAAGAAGGGGTCGTCCGTCTCCGTCACTGACACTGGAAACGATTCCGAGGTCGGTGTCCGAGTGGACGACATTAGCGCGCTCAACGCGCAGGAACTGAGGGCGCAGGCGGGCGGTCAACTCGCCTGCATTTTGGAGGTTGCCAAAAAGTCTGGCAACCTCAAAGGCGAGTTTGTGGCTCGCCTGAAGAGGTCGGCGTCCCTCCTTAGGGAAGTGGTTGACACTCTGGCTGGGAGAAGCGAGGCGGAGGAGACGCGGCGCTTGAGGGCGGACAATTCACGCCTTCGGCTGGATATCGCAGCGGCGAGGGCTGAAGTTAAGGCGCTGAGGCGTGGATTTAGCGAGGCGAAGTCTGAAGCAGCCGCCGCTGCCGCCGCCACCGTCACTGCCACTGCCGCTGCCGGTTCTGCGCCCCCCACTGTCATGGAGGGTGCGGAAATTGTGGAGGAGCTGAAGCGGTCGGTAATTACCACCATCGGCGACATTATAAACGCTCGATTTGCTGGCATCGAGGAGCGTCTCCTGCCTGCACCAAGTGTTCGGCCGCCTCTAAGAGCCAACGCAAAGAGAGCTGCGTTGGCCGAGCCCGCGCCAACGCCTGTGCAGACAAAGCCGGTGGCTGGCAAAACTGCGAGCAAAACTCCCAGCAAAGCTGCACCTAAGGCGGCAGCAAAGACGGCGCGTGCGCCGGCTTCCACACAGCCGCGCGCGGCCGCGACGATGTCGACTGCACCGCCACCGTCGGTACCCACGACGTCTTCCTCTTCCGCTCCTGCCCCCCAGGCCGATACCTGGGCGACGGTAGTGCGGAAGGGCAAAGGGAAAAGCATGGGGAAGACTTCCGCCAAGCCCGCGCCTACGAGTGCAACGGCGACTGCGGCGTCGGCTCGTTCCCCTGCCGCCGCGCCGCCGCCAAAGAAGAAGAAGAGCTCGGCGCTGACGACACCCAAATCGGCGGTGGTCGTCCTCTCCCTGCAGCCTGAGGCGGTGGGCAGGGGAGTGACTTTCAGCGCCGTCATTGAGGCGGCTCAGGAGAAGGTCGATATCCACGAGTTGGGTATCGACCAGCTCCGCTTTAGACAGACGGCCACAGGAGCCAGGAAGCTTGAGATTCCTGGCTCCGGCAGCGCCGAGAAGGCCGACAGGCTCGCGGAGAAGCTCCGCGAGGCCCTGTCGGAGGTGGCGACCGTGTCCAGGCCCCACAAGTCCGCCGACTTAGACGTCACGGGCCTGGATGACGCGGCCACGAAGGAGAAGGTGGCGGCGGCGATCGCAAAGGCGGGAGGCTGCGACGTCGGCCAAGTTAAGGCCGGCGACATACGTCGCGGCCCTGGCGGCGTCGGCGCCTCTCTGGTGTCCTGCCCGGTAGCAGCCGCGAAGGCGGTGCTACAGAAGGGCAGGCTCCTTATAGGTTGGAGTTCGGTGCGCGTGAAGGCACTTGAAGCGCGCCCGTTGCGCTGCTTCAAGTGCCTCGGGCTCGGGCACACACGTCCTCAGTGCCCGGCGTCCGCAGACAGGGGCGACCTGTGCTTCCGCTGTGGAGGCACAGGTCACAAGGCGGCCGCGTGCGCGAAAAATATTCCGCGCTGCGCCATATGTGCAGAGTCGGGGCGGCCGTCAGCGCACGTAATGGGGGGACGCAGCTGCGCCCCCCCTAAGACGAAGGGGAGCTTCAGGACCAATAGCTCCCCGGCCGCGGCACCTAGTGCCGCCGCCCCTGCCGTGATTCGCCCAGCGGAGGTGATACAGGAGGTTGTGATGTCCGAATAAATGGATCAAGTCGGACAACACAACCTCCTACAGACAAATCTGAACCACTGCGCCAGGGCCCAGGATCTGCTCATGCAGACTCTGGCGCAGTGGCAGATAGATGTGGCGGTCGCGGCGGAGCCGTATTATGTCCCCTCCCATCCATATTGGGCTGGGGACCTAGACGACTCCGTCGCTGTCATAGCGAAGGTGGGTGGTACCCCCCTCACAGTTGAGGAGAGGGGGGCGGGCTACGTTGTCGTGAAGTGGGGAGAGTACGCGATCGTCGGCGCGTACTTCTCCCCAAACAAGACCGTTGCGGCCCTGGAGGCATACCTGGACCTCCTCGCCGCAGCGGTCGGTCGTCAAGCGCCCCGGCAGGTCCTCCTCATGGGGGACCTCAATGCCAAGGCCCGAGACTGGGGCAACCCACGAACTGACGCTCGTGGTGAGTTAGTCAGGGAGTGGGCTGTCGCCAGCGGACTGACCCTGCTCAACATAGGGTCGGTCCACACGTGCGTGCGGCATAACGGAGGGTCCGTGGTGGACCTCTCGTTCGCCACACCGTTTGTCGCAGCACGTGTCCGGGCCTGGAGGGTGGAGTCGGAGGTGGAGACACTCTCGGACCACAAATATATACGGTTCGAGGTGTCCAACTCCGACGGGTTGGATGGAGGGCGTCGGCGCGTCGCACGCGCCGACTTGCCACGCTGGGCGCTCAGCCGCCTCGACCCGCAATTAGCGGAGGAGGCGGCGATAGTCCAAGCGTGGCTCGCAGGGCCCGCGCCCCCGGAAGTTGACGTCGCAGCGAGTCACTTCCGGGATGCGTTAACGGCCGTGTGTGACACGGCCATGCCGCGGGCCCGCTGCCGCACCGCTCGCCGCGCCGTGTACTGGTGGAGCTCCGAGATCGCGGAGCTCCGGGTGCAGTGCACACGCGCGCAGCGGCCCTACCTGCGGAGTAGGAGGCGGCGGCACGGCCGAACGGATGACCAGCTGCCACCGGAATGGTTGGCAGCTGAGCGCCAGCTCTATGACGCCTACCGTGTAGCGACGGAGGCGTTGGAGCTGGCGATAGGCCGTGCCAAGGAAGAGGCGCGGGCAGAGGTCCTGGAGGGCCTCGACAGGGACCCGTGGGGGCGTCCGTACCGGGCTGCGCGCAAAAAGCTCGGCGGCCCGACGCCCCCCGTAGCCGAGTCCCTGGAGCCGGAGGTGCTCGAGCGCGTGCTGGTGGGTTTATTTCCCGACGCGGACCCTCAGCACGCGCCTCCGACGATGGCGCCAGCAGTTGTTGAGGAGCTGGCGCCAGCCTCCATCCCGCCAGTCACAGAGGCGGAGATGGAGGTAGCGGTGAGCCGTCTACGTAAGAGGACGGCTCCCGGCCCGGACGGAATACCGGGCCGGGTCTTGCGAATATGGTGCGGTGTTCTGGGTGGTAGGCTTCGGGAACTGTTTGACGCGTGCCTCACGTCCGGACGATTCCCGAAGCCTTGGAAAGTTGGGAGGGTGTGCCTGTTGCGGAAGGAGGGTCGAGATGCAGACTCTCCTTCCGCATACAGGCCGATTGTGCTGCTGGATGACACGGGAAAGCTGTTGGAGAGGGTGGTTGCTTCCCGTGTCATCCGGCACCTGAAGGGGACTGGGCCCGACTTGTCGGAGGCCCAGTATGGGTTCAGGGCGGGGCGTTCAACGGTGGACGCCCTGCTCTGGCTCAAGGGGTGGACGCAGGAAGCGGTCAGTGAGGGGAACAAGGCGTTGGCCGTGTCGCTTGACATAGCCAACGCCTTCAACAGCCTCCCGCATGGGACCATACAGGAGGCGCTCCGCTATCACGGAGTGCCCCTGTATTTGCGGAGGCTGCTGGCCGACTACCTCCGGGACCGCGAGGTCCTGGTGGTAGGACGCGACGGAATGAGGCACCGTCGCGTCTCCTGCGGGGTTCCACAGGGGTCCGTTTTAGGACCGATCCTGTGGAACATTGGTTACGACTGGGTGCTGCGTGGCACGCTTCCCGCCAGTGTGCGGGTGGCGTGCTACGCGGACGATACCCTGGTCGTGGCCAAGGGGAGGGACCTCAGGGAGACGGTGCGCTTGGCCACGATGGGAACATCCCTCGTGGTCGACCGCATCCGTGCCCTGGGGTTACGCGTCGCTCTCCCCAAGACCGAGGCCCTGTTGTTCCACGGGCCTCGGGGGCGACCCCCGCCAGGAACACAAGTGATCCTGGAGGGGGTCGCTGTCCGGGTCGGGACCCAGATGAAATATCTGGGTCTCGTCCTGGACGGGAGGTGGGGTTTCGGGGCCCACTTCGCCAGTCTGGCCCCGAAAGTCGTGGGAGCCGCAGCCGCCCTGGGGCGACTACTGCCGAACTTGGGTGGCCCTAGCGCTACTTGCCGTTGGCTCTACTCCGGAGTAATCCGGAGTATGGCCCTGTACGGGGCACCTGTCTGGGCGGACGCCCTCGGTCGCGACAATAAGGCCCTGCTGCGGCGTCCGCAGCGGGTCATCGCGACGAGGGCGATACGCGGTTACCGGACGGTGTCCTGGACAGCCGCATGCGTGCTGGCCGGAGACCCGCCCTGGGAGCTCCAAGCCGAAATCCTCGCCGAGATCTACAATTTTGTAGCGGCGAGGAAGTCGCGCGGGGAGCCCCCAGGGTGGGAGGAGGTGACGCGCATGCGACGGCAGGCGCAGGCCGCCCTGTTGAGGCGGTGGTCGGAGGACCTGGCACCACCCGTCCCCGGCCAGGGGACGGTGGACGCCATCCGCCCGGTCCTCGGGAGGTGGGTAGGGCGGCGACACGGGTCGCTTTCCTTCAGATTGGTGCAGGTGCTTTCCGGACACGGATGCTTCGGAAGGTACCTGCATCGAATCGCAAGGAGGGAAGCGACCCCGGCTTGCCACGAGTGTGGAGCGCCGGAGGATACGGCGCTTCACACGCTGGAAGCGTGCACCGCGTGGGTCCCACAGCGGTGCACGCTTTCAGCGGTAGTGGGCCAGGATCTCTCGTTGCCGAGCGTGGTACGGGCCATGCTCGAGAGCGACAGATCCTGGCAGGCGGTGGCCTCTTTCTGCGAAATCGTGATTTCGCAGAAGGAGGCCGCGGAAAGGATCAGAGAGGTCGACGCCCTCGCTGATCCTCTCCGACGTCGGCGCACGGGAGGGAGGAGAAGGCGATTTGCAGATCGCCTCCTCGCCCCACCCGTGTAGTAGGGTCATCGGTTGGGTTTATGGGCCCCAACCGACTCAATGGCCCTACGTGCCGGGGAGCGGCTGAAGGTCTGAGCTAAGCCGCTCCGTCTGCCGTTGGTCCGGTTGATGGCACCGGACCTTAAGCCGGGGCGGGATGGAAAGTACTTCCCCATCTCTCCCCGACAGGCTGCGTCTGCTCGCCGGAGTGGTTTAGTCGGTAGGGGCCCGGCTATATTCTATAGCTGGGTTGGTGTGAGACCATTAAACAGACTCCGACAGAAGCCGTCTGTGTCCCATATGACAGGCGGAAGTCCGTAAAGGGATTAACCTCGTTAAAAAAAAAAAAAAAAGGACAGTAGCGGAAGCGGCGCGCCGCATCGCCCTGCGCCGCCGGCCCCGCGCCGTACGCACGCATGGCTCCAAGAGAGAGTAATATTTAACGCCTGGTAACAAGCTGTTATCAAAATATAGCTCCACATATTTTGGTAGGCGCTAATGAAGATCTGAGTGGCTTTAAACATAGTCTGTTTAGACTAGGTTATCCCCTCGTGGCTTCTTGTATGGCCTAATATGTATCCCGATTTTACTTCTACAAAAGAACCATTTGACTGAAAGAAAAAAAGACTAGAAGAAAGAAATCTCCGAACACTAGTACTTTGTGTTACTCTGATTTAAAAACATACTAGTACCTACTGGTACATTTGCTGCGTAAATAATCGAACTAATAAATCTAAATAAGTTCTACATTCAATAAATTTGTATCATGTATAGGTACACTATAAAATCATAATATCTTCTTTATCATAAAATATTGTTTTTCATAAGTTTTTCTAAATTTCAACGTAATATGCTACTGTAGGTTGAGGAGAAAACGTTGCAGACTAAAGATTAGCAGTTCCGTGGTTCAAATCCCCGTGGTGGTGTTAGTTTTTCAATCATTTTGATGCTAATAATAGGTACTTACTTCTACTGTTTTTCTGTGTGATCAGTTTTTATAATATTTATCAATTGATTAAATTACTACTTTGGGCACTATTTTTATTTTTCTAAGTTTTTTTTTTGTATGTCATCGCTATGGCGGTTTTTTTACATAATATCTGTTCGAAAGAAAATAAATCATTGACTGATATCACATGACTCTATTTCAGTTTATTTACCGAGTTCAGATAAATCCTCCATTCAGTCCATATAAATCTGTGCAAATGACAGCAACTATATAGTGAATATTTCAAAATGCACATACATATTATACACATTGTATAATATGTATTTCAATTTGGTAATTTTAAAGGCATATAATATGTTTTTTTATTATGCTGTATAGATCTAGCGTTTGACCACTATCTCGTTTTATGTCCTTATCATCACAATTTTTTTTTCTTCCAATCATACTCAAATCCCCGCACTAGGATTCCCTGTGTCGCGGGAGGCATGGACACACACAAATATTCCGACCCGGAACAAACACGTACACTCATCACACAAATGTTTGCCCCTGCCAGGATTCGAAACCAGGTTCCCGAAAACACAGAAGTCATATCACTGACCACTGAGCCACGGTAACCGTCAATCAGCCATAATAGATAATATACATAAATATATAATAGATCGCCACAGGGACCGGTGGAAAGCGGCATGCATCCAGCCCCCTTTCTGCGATCTTGGTCATGTCGTCTGTCCACTTTGTGGTGGATGTCCAATGCTGCACTTGCCTATTCGTGGTCTCCACTCGAGAACCTTTCGACCCCAGCGGCCATCGGTTCTTAGCGATATTTGCCAGCCCACTGCCACTTCAACTTGCTGATCCACTGGGCTATGTCGGTGACTTCAGTTCTTCTAGGAATCTCCTCATTTATGATTTGGTCTCGTAAATAAGCCCCGAGAATAAAAATACAAAATAAAATATATTTTTATTGACATATATATTACATTCAGTTTCTTGAGTCCATAGAATAGCCCTCTATAGCCGATGAGCCATAACTACTTACAAAATTTTACCCAAATCCGTTTTACCCGCCTGGTGATAACAACGGTGATGATGGTGATGATAAAAAAATGTAGCAGCAAAAGACTCGAGGATAAATTTATTCAAATAGTTTTTACAATGAGTCCCACTCATTACTCATTATGGTGATTTAGCAGAAGTGAAGCATTTCTACCTCCAAGCATGCCTCCTAAATAATTTCTCACATCGTAATAGGTATGCTTTTATTAAAATTTTGATACACCCGAGTACTACCATGCCTTTTGGATTTATTTGAATAAACATCCTTTATTTTTAATTAAAAATAATTGGTTGTCTGTAAAGTCGGTTTACGGACGATAGATTTACGTGATAACGTCATAATCATTTATGACTTCGACTTCTGACTTCTGACTTTTGACTTTTGACTTTTGACTTTTGACGGAAACGGAACGCTACACGGAACGCTACACGGAACGTTACTATTTTTCATTTTGGCATTCATCAATTTATAAAACGTTATCACGTCAATAAGCCTATGTGTTAATCCAGGGTAAAGGCTATTTGCGTTTCAAATTTGATACAAATCCGTCGTGGTGATGAATGATAACGATGATGATGATGATGAAAGTAGCATATGTGTCACTCCCGGACCTGAAGTATCTACTTACACAATTTCACCCAAATCCGTTTTTAGGTCCGGTGATGAAAAACGATAATGATGATGATAAAAATAAACCTTTTTGTGAATCCAGGGTATAAACTATCTATGTTCCAAAGTTCATCAAAATCCATTCAGTAGTCTTTGCGTGAAAGAGGAACAAACATCCATTCATCCATACATTCATACTCACAAACTTTCGCATTTATAATATTAGTAGGATTTATTTACGTATATTATATATTTATTAACATACATATTCAACATATATAATATATAACTACTTTTTGCTATGTATATATATATATATATATATATATATATATATATATATATATATATATATATATATATATATATATATATATATATATATATATATATATATATATATATATATATATATATATATATATATATATATATATATATATATATATATATATATATATATATATATATTATATATATATATATATATAATATATATATATATATAGCAAAAAGTAATAATTGTTCAAAATAACTGCTTGAGTCCGCAAAGTAGGTAACATAATGTGCATAATCTATGCTTTCATTGCTAAAAACTAAACTGCAACACACAGTTGCAGTGCTACACGCCGTATTCTTTGAACGATAAGAATGTATCTGGAATTAGCTCGGTTAGTTAGCTCGTCGAATTTTTGCCCCCGTAGACAAAGTAACATTCTACAAGCGTTAAAATAGGGTGAGGAAACGAGATAGAGCGATATAAAATTACGCATACCAGAACAGGATGGGACGAAAGACATCGTAGCCAATGACGCAAATGAATTTGCACGACACGTTTTCGCAAGGTGTACCGTTAGCCAACAGGTTTCATAGTCATTGGATTTAATCATATAAACAACGAGAACGAAATTTCATCGGCTCGAGAAAGAGCTATGTAGGAATGCATTTGGCCCTCTGTTCCAAATTCGTAGCGCTAGTTAGACTCGCAATGGGCTGATTTTTAACCAACTTCAAAAAAAGGAGGAGGTTCGCAATTCGACCCGTATGTTTTTTTATTTTGTTTTATTTGTGTTTGTTACCGCATAACTTCCGACTGGGTGAACCGATTTTTAACCGACTTCAAAAAAAGGAGGTTCTAAAAACGACCCGTATGTTTTTTTTATTTTTATTTGTGTTTGTTACCGCATAACTTCCGACAGGGTGAACCGATTTTTAACCGACTTCAAAAAAAGGAGCAGGTTCTCAATTCGACCCGTATCTTTTTTTTTAATATTTTTTATTTGTGTTTGTTACCGCATAACTTCCGACTGGGTGAACCGATTTTTAACCACCTTAAAAAAAAGGAGGTTCTCAAAATGACCCGTATGTTTTTTTTTTATTATTTGTGTTTGTTACCGCATAACTTCCGACTGGGTGAACCGATTTTTAACCGACTTCAAAAAAAGGAGCAGGTTCTCAATTCGACCCGTATGTTTTTTTTAAATATTTTTTATTTGTGTTTGTTACCGCATAACTTCCGACTGGGTGAACCGATTTTTAACCACCTTAAAAAAAAGGAGGTTCTCAAAATGACCCGTATGTTTTTTTTTTATTATTTGTGTTTGGTGCCGCATAACTTCCGACTGGGTGAACCGATTTTTAACCGACTTCAAAAAAAAGGAGGTTCTCAAAATGACCCGTATGGTTTTTTTTTATTATTTGTGTTTGTTACCGCATAAGAATTTAAATGACCATATAAATATGTATTATCTTTGAGGAGATATCGGTTGCCTGATATCCCCAACTTAAAGTACTTTGTTATCAGATTAACAGTAAGACATTTATTTATTTACAAAATAAATTATTTAACATTACAGTGGTGCATTGCATTTAGTATCTAAACAACGCTAACAATAGTAACTTTACAATAGATATAACTCGTCAATGTACCTACTTATTATACCATAACCTTAGTTAACAAAAAATGCTTATAACTTAACCTCATAATGTGTCGGTCAAAAATCTTGACCAGCACACCTATACCGATGTACAAATTGTTAACATGAGAGGCACCCGTTACCTGATACCCCACACTGACCCATCGATACTTTACTCTAACCGATGGATCAGTATTTACAGGTCCATGACGTTGACTAGCAAATATTCCAGCAAGTAGTACACGGGATATTTTAGATGATACATGACATTAATCACCCAAACTTAAAACCACATAACCTTTGCATTTACTATGCACATTTATATACTAACTAGTATTTGGGTGGCGCGCGGGCTGCGAGCAGCCCGCGTTATCTATGTGCATTAGTATTATTAACAAAAATGTCGTTGCAGTTGCTAAAAAGATATAAAATTCTCATGCAAATCGAATAACTCACAGTTTCATCTATTTCAGTAGAAAGTGTGAGCAGGGATACCATGTGCAAGTTGATTTTTTTAATTAAATTTTAATCGCGGTAAAACCGGAACAAGATTGTAAACGACTTTTGTTAAGGGACCATACCTCTAAGTGCAGTGGTTAACGTGGGCAGTTGCCTCGGAGACCAGCTCGATATGTGAAAATACTCGTTATCCGGAACTCGGCCTTCGGCCTCGTAAGTGACTCCCATATGGTACGTTAAAGCGTTATACCTCATTCGAGCTCGGCCTTCGGCCTCGCAGATTTGAAGCTCGGCCTTCGGCCTCGCAGGTTTGAAGCTCGGCCTTCGGCCTCGCGGTGGTAAAGACAGCTTCTTCAAGTTCAGTACAAAGTGTGAGCAGGGTTACCATGTGCAAGTTGATTTTTCTGATAAAATTTTAGTCGCTGTAAAATTGCACCAAGATTGTAAACGACTTTTGTTAAGGGACCATACCTCTCAGTGCAGTGGTTAACGTGGGCAGTTCCTTTGGAGACCAGCTCGAGATGTGAAAAAAACTCCCCATCCGGGACTCGGCCTTCGGCCTCGTTAGTGACTTCCATAGGATGCGTTAATGAGGTACACCCCATTCGGAACTCGGCCTTCGGCCTCGTAAGTTACTAACACGGCTCGGCCTACGGCCTCGCGGAGGCCACGCTCGGCCTTCGGCCTCGCGGGCCGAAAGCTCGGCCTCCAGCCTCGCAGGATTGAAGCTCGGCCTTCGGCCTCGCGGTGTTTATGGCTCGGCCTGCGGCCTCGCAAGTTACAAAGGGAATGTTTTTAAGCTGTTCCCAATGACGGCCAGCTCGGCCTTCGGCCTCGCAGGCCTACAGCTCGGCCTCCGGCCTCGCTAAGGTGGAGCTCGGCCTTCGGCCTCGCCTCCACAGCTCGGCCTGCGGCCTCGCTCGATTGCAGCTCGGCCTACGGCCTCGCGAAGAGAATGTGATATCGCCACCAAAAATCCGCATCCAGTAAAAAAAAAACAAATGACGTCAGCAAAAAACTTTTTTCATATTTCGAATCAGGGACCCCAAATCTCCTTAACTACCTAATTTCAGCCCGATCGGAGCAACTTGGATTTTGGTATCCGGTTCGAAGGACCAATTTCAAGTTTTGGACAAACTCCCCAAATTTCCCTACAAATCCTCTATGACATTTGTTTGAACCCCCCATACCCACCTATAACGGTTCCGGAGCTGCGGTCGTTTTAAATTTGTATGGGAGAACCTCTTTTTTGTTCGGGAGGGTAATTTTTTTTTATCTTTTCAAAAGGTTCCCAAGGTTTTAGTCATTTTTAGTTTTGACACCTACCCCCCATCGATTATGGTTTCCGAGATCCGTACACCTGTTCCATGAAGGAAACCAAAAATGCCACTTTTCGGATTTTTCTGGGGGTCACGTGACTACTCTCTATACAGTTCACACCATAATTTTAACCCAAAAATACTCCTTCTGGGAGAACAATGATGTCAGTGAGTCAATGAGTGGGTCTTCAGCTTTATATATTATAACTAGTATTTGGGTGGCGCGCGGGCTGCGAGCAGCCCGCGTTATCGATGTGCATTAGTATTATTAACAAAAATGTCATTGCAGTTAAAAAAAAATATATATAATTCTCATACAAGTCGAATCAATGACAGTTTCTTCTAAATCAGTACAAAGTGTGGCAGGGTTACCATGTGTAAGTTGATTTTTTTGATAAAATTTTAGTCGCTGTAAAATCGCACCAAGATTGTAAACGACTATTGTTAAGGGACCATACCTCTAAGTGCAGTGGTTAACGTGGGCAGTTGCCTCGGAGACCAGCTCGAGATGTGGAATTAACTCCCCATTCGGGACTCGGCCTTCGGCCTCGTTAGTGACTCGACTAAGGAATGTAAACGCGTAACACCCCATTCGTAAGTGACTAACACGGCTCGGCCTACGGCCTCGCGGAGGCCACGCTCGGCCTTCGGCCTCGCGGGCCGAAAGCTCGGCCTTCGGCCTCGCAGGTTTGAAGCTCGGCCTGCGGCCTCGCAACCGTGGCGTTGTATCGCCAGCGAAAATCCCCATCCAGTAAATTTAAAAATTCTCATGCAAGTAGAATAACTGACAGATACTTTTAGTTCCCGTGAGCGGTTGCATCAAAGACCAGCTCGAGATGTGGAAAAAACTCCCCATCCGGGACTCGGCCTTCGGCCTCGTTAGCGACTTCCATAGGATGCGTTAATGAGGTACACCCCATTCGGAACTCGGCCTTCGGCCTCGTAAGTTACTAACACGGCTCGGCCTACGGCCTCGCGGAGGCCACGCTCGGCCTTCGGCCTCGCGGGCCGAAAGCTCGGCCTCCGGCCTCGCAGGTTTGAAGCTCGGCCTTCGGCCTCGCGGTGTTTAAGGCTCGGCCTGCGGCCTCGCAAGTTACAAAAAGGGAATGATTTTAAGCTGTTCCCAATGACGGCCAGCTCGGCCTTCGGCCTCGCAGGCCTACAGCTCGGCCTCCGGCCTCGCTAGGGTGGAGCTCGGCCTTCGGCCTCGCCTCCACAGCTCGGCCTGCGGCCTCGCTCGATTGCAGCTCGGCCTACGGCCTCGCAAAGGGAATGTGGTTTCGCCACCAAAATTCCGCATCCCGTAAAAAAAAAACAAATGACGTCATCGAAAAACTTTTTTCATATTTCGAATCAGGGACCCCAAATCTCCCTAAATACCAAATTTCAGCCGAATCGAAGGAACTTGGATTTTTGTATCCGGTTCGAAGGACCAATTTGCAATTTTTGACAAAATACCCAAATTTCCCTACAAACCCTCTATGACATTTGTTTAAACCCTCCATACCTATCTATAACGGTTTAGGAGTTGCGATCGTTTTAAATTTGTATGGGAGAACCTCTTTTTTGTTCAGGAGGGTAATTTTTTTTCGATTTTCCAAAAGGTTCCCAGGGTTTTAGTCATTTTTAGTTTTGACACCTACCCCCCATCGATTATGGTTTTCGAGATCTTTACACCAGTTCCATCAAGGAAACCAAAAATGACACTTTTCGGATTTTTCCCTAGGTCACGTGGGCACTCCCTATATAGTCCATTATATAATTTTAACCCAAAAATACTCTTTCTAGGAGAACAATGATGTCAGTGAGTCAGTCAATCAGTGGTAGAGCAGCTTTATATATTATAACTAGTATTTCGGGTGGTGCGCGGGCTGCGAGCAGCCCGCGTTATCGATGTGCATTAGTATTATTAACAAAAATGTCATTGCAGTTTAAAAAAAATATATATAATTCTCATACAAGTCGAGTAAGTGACAGTTTCTTCTAGTTCAGTACAAAGTGTGAGAGGGGTTACCATGTGCAAGTTGATTTTTTTGATAAAATTTTAGTCGCTGTAAAATCGAACCAAGATTGTAAACGACTTTTGTTAAGGAACCATACCTCTAAGTGCAGTGGTTAACGTGGGCAGTTGCCTCGGAGACCAGCTCAAGATGTGGAATGAACTCCCCATTCGGGACTCGGCCTTCGGCCTCGTTAGTGACTCTCCTAAGGAATGT